>JAOTRI020155168.1:0-10007 GCA_028564885.2 Zoanthus sanctaehelenae
AACAAGACGCCTTGTAGGCGTTTACTGGGCTACCTGGACAGGGGATACAGATAAATATAAACGCTAATTTGCAAAAAGACTACAATAGGGTGGACAAAGGTCGACATACTCAGAGGTAGAGAGGAAACAATCAACACAACAACTGACTGATATAAAACTTGATTTAAAATATACTATAAACTAGATGCTTGCCGAGCGCTTACTCGGACTTCCAGCTTACTATGTACTTAACTGTTAATGTCAGGCAGTCCAACCATGTAACCAATCGCATTTTTTTAAATTCTATTAACCATCATAAAATGCATGATGCAAGCAAGAAAAAAATCATTGATAAACAATAAGTGTGCAGTTTTAGGGTTTTTGTAAAAAATGTGCGCCGTTTACATTTTACGTCCGTGCTTACATACTCTCACGCAAACACAGCTTTTAGCCAATGAAATTGCTCTTACTATAATAGTTACTTTATAAAGTGTGCTGGCAGGCCATTTACCTTATATTTGATGTGTAGTGGACATACTAGATAGGTGAAAGAATAATTCAATGCAATGGTTTTATTTCATTCCAAGTGTTATGGATGTAAACATAACAATGTCAACATTTTTACATCAATATATCACTGAATAACTTCAACTATAATAGCTGCATTTCCTTTAAATGGAGATACCACCATAATATAAAGAACATATTGAGAACGTCAGTTGTGAATAACTAGACTATAACCAGCTGTATTTCCCTCAAATGGATAATAGTATCAACAACAATACAGTACAAAAATGTTCAATGTCCTTTAAATGGAGATAGCACCATAAAGGCATAATATCAACCTAATAGTACAAAAATATCAACATGATTTACTTGAGAACGTCAGTTGTGAATAACTAGACTATATCGAGCTGTATTTCCCTCAAATGGAAAATAGTATCAACAACAAATCAACAATATAGTACAAAATTGTTAAGAGGGTTCACTTTAAAATGTCACTTTGTGTACGACTTCATTTTTCACGAACAGTTGCATTTCCTTTGAATGAAGAATTGCATCATCAATCAGGTCTTCTTTGGCAGCTTCAACTGAAACCTCTGGAAGGTTCTTTATTTGGCAGTATTGGAACAGCACAGACTGCAGTGCAGCTGAAGAGAAGGAATACCAGTCAGTGTCGTTTGTATCTGGCGATACGACGGTCGCACGTACATTCACCGACTTTGACATACTTTCTATCAAGCTTGTGCAACCGCAATTGTCACATTTCAACTTGTCTGTGTCGTGTCGAAATGCGACTTTTCTTTTGCATGTAAGGCAAGTATAATGGAATTGAATTTTGGCTGTTTTAAATCTTGTACATTTTACTATCTTATGGCGTAGTTGCATGGAGGCGTCGTTAATTGCTTGTGCACTTGGACGCTTATAGTCACGGAGAACTTCTATATCTGTGTCTTTAGAAGTTGATAAATACTTGTCACCCATGTACTGGCGAACTCGTATGTTTCTAAAGCTGTACGACTTTCCATCTTCAACAGAAGAAATCTGCTCGTTCCATATTGTAATAGGAATGGCACCTTGTTCGTCAACCAATATCCCGTCCAGCTTTGTAAGATCTGCCTTTGCCTTTGGCACTTGCTCTTTGGTATTGTCCCCAAATAAAACCATTCCACGTATACTAACACTTTCGTATGTTTTGATGTCTTTGATGTCGAGAGTGGAAACGCATGGCGCCTCGGCAGCAAGTTCTGGACTTTGCCTTCTTGAGAAATCAACGTCGGTTTCGCTAGGATCTTCAATAATTGTGTTAAAATTAATCCAGATCACGTCTTTTTCTTTGGAATCGCTGTTGAATTTGGTGATCTTACAAGGAATGTGGTTCTCTTCTTTTTTGACTACAGTGGACTTGTGCTTTGTCGGAGAGAAGCAGACGGCTTTGACAGTGCGACTCTTTTCTTCGACATTGAATGTGAAATATTCTGATCCTTTTTTTGAAATCTTGCTTGGACTTACGTTTCGGACATATCCAAGGACGGCGTTTGGAGTTTGAGGAGAATTATTAGACGGGGCGGTTGTTGATGAAGAGGCCTCGCTATTGTCCTTTCGACCTAAAATGCCAAACAGATTAATTAATAACTATTCATTTTACCTTTAGTTTCTAACAATTGATAATTTATACCTTTTTGTTCAATCCTTTGCTTTGTTTTACCCTTCGTAGCCATGACAAGTCTTCGTCGTCGAAGTTCTACTAGTACAGTAGAATAGAGTGCGATTCTGTTGTAAAGAGAAAGCACACAGGGAAAATTTTTCTGATTGGACGATAAATATTATGAGCTAGAATTATGCAATCAGTGCAGTTTCTAAAAGAAAGCGTGTATAACGTGTGTTGTGATTGGTGGATTTCGATCCGTATAGTATCAAAGCTATCAAAGGTCGCATTTTTTGTGAGGATCGAAATTTCTTTCATGCGAACCTCCGAGGAAATGGTTATGGAAGGTAAAACTGAAATGCGCTCTGATTGGTGAATTTCGATCCGTTTTAGTCGAGGTGTAGTCTTTGTTGTTGAATTTTAATCAATCAAGTATGGCGATGGCGCGCGCGGAGATTTTCATTGAATAAATTGTTGGACTTTCCCGATAAAGTGGTGAAGAAAACGGATAGATTTTAATGAAATGGAAAAAACTTGGTGTGAAAAGTCTTAGCCTGGATTGAAATGGATTTTTATATGAATTAAAAGACAAATTGAAGGAAGAAACCTGTGAAGACGAGGCCGAGTGTGAATAAACAGCAGTATTTGAGAATTTGGAAATGATGCTTTTGGTCGCACGATCTCGGGAATTTGAATTCAAGTTCCAAACAATTCTTTTATCGGATCCCTTTTATCTTTTTTCTCCTTTTATTGATGAAGTTATGTAATTTGTTGGAGATGCAATTTGGCGGAGAGGAAACAACAGACAAGCAATTTCTTCTCGAAGAACAGTGGGACAAGTAATTTTTAAATATGCGAAACAAAAATTTTGAAAGAACGTCGGGTTTCTGTGTTGCGATAGGCAATTCTGTTAACTTGTTGCAAGTCTTCCGATCTTTATTGAGAAATTTAAAGGATAAAATTGAAATTGATGGAACATAAATGGAAATAAAAATCAGTGATATTTATAACTTTTGAGGACAAGTGAAAGCCGCCAAACTCTGAACGACTTTGAAAAGGCGCCTTTGAAAACTCCACGTGCTCTGACTAGATGTCAAAAATTATTACGTTTATTTGGGTCAAAACTTTTATCCAGTTGTACTAATGACAACTTTCAAGTATTGTGTTTTAGTTTTACCGATATTTTCGTGTAGAAACAAGAAAAGAACTGAATAAAACTAACTCGCATCGGGAATTGTGAAATCGACATGGTACGTCGTTTGGCACTCGTTCAGGTTTTTGTGAAGATGCACGCGTGAAGTAAAAATGGCTTTTAACACAATTTCTAGTTATTAGAATGATAAACCTTGAGTTAAAAGATTATTATTTTTGTTTTTAGCTCCCATTTCGGAAAATTAAAATGTGTTATTTGAAAACGTCTTCAAATAAATTGTTTACTTATCGTTCGCGACTTGTTCAAAATGGCAGAAACTTGAGATATTTTACAAATTTGATTTCCACAATAATATTTTAACGCTGTTTTTGCATACAGTATTTTGAACCTAAAAAGTTAAAGAGTTATAAATTAACACTCATACTATTAAGTTTTGTATTTATTTTTGGTTAAAGATTCTTCAAATTCTACTGCGCATATATGTTTTGATTTTAAGTCGAGAGTAAAGCTCGAGCGGCCATTTTGCTCAGGAAAAACAAGGAATTTGAGTCAAAGGGTTAATTATTTTTTATAGGTCCATGTTTCTGAACAGTTTTGTTTATGAGCGATGAACGATGAAGCCTCTATCCTCTTTGGCTCTTTGAGTCGTTCAAATGCTATCGTCTTTATAATACACGAGTATGTATCACAAAGTAAATTGTAAAAGGACCAGTTGGTTCTAGACACAATATATAGAAGCTTAGATAGGTTATAGGATTACAACGAAGAAATAAATTAAAGCCACTTACCTAATTTTTTGAGGGATGCAATTTAAGGCACCATTTATAATGATGCCAAGGGTCCCACTTTGATAGTGGGAGATGGCTTAAGGAGTGATACTGTATGGCATGTTAATTTTGACATATATATGGACATATAAAGAAATGTTTTATGCATTTAATTGCTTGATCCTCATGATATAATAAGCTTAATTGTAAAAATTAGATAGTGGAGAATACTTATTTATTGTGATTTGAATTTTATAGATATCTTTATAGCATCATGATCAGAATAGTAAATACTGACTACAGAATTCAAGATTACATCAAACATGTCTAATTTTAAATAAATATGATCAATTGTACTTCCTGCTGAAATAAATGTTGGACTTTGCACAATTTGTGAATAATTTAAAGAGTTCATTAAAGTCTTAAGTGGTTGAATGTCATTGTCATTTAAGTAATTTATATTAAAATCACCAAGGATCACGTCTATAGCATGATTGTGAAGGGTCTGCCTAATACCATTTATATAATTAAAGACATTTGAACTATTCTTTCGATACAGCAGTAGAATGTTACATCTGAGTTGAGTTATACTGTTTAGAATTACAAATCTGATTGCATTTATTTCATGAAAGTATTCATGTTCTTGTACTTCTATATTGTGATTTGTACAAAGTGCTAAGCTAGAGAATCTGTCAGAGGGATGATCTTGTCTGTGTAGTAAGAATGGATGTAAATGGGTTTTTATTTCAGTATCATTGCTCTGAGGTAGAAGCTGTGTCTCTGTTAAAGCTATGATATCACTATTTAAAATATTCAAATCATACATGATATCTATGCTGTGTTTTCTGAGAGATCTCACATTTAAAAGACACATAGTTAAGATTGTTTTATCTTGTAGTGTTTGATTTGTTGGCTGCATGGTAAGTGAGGAAATATTTCTTAGCCTTTCATATTCTTTGTGAACTCTACCATCTGTTTTTACATGTTTAGCTTCAATTTGTCCTAAAATGTGAATTCCATTTAAGGATGTTGAACGACTCAATGCAACATATACTTGGCCATAATTAAATGATCTTTGTCTCACCAAGTCAAAGCTTATGACAACATTTGCAAGTGACAAACCTTGAACTTTATGTACAGTACAGGCATATGCTAGTGTGATGGGGAATTGCACTCGCTGTATTTCTGGTGAAGAAGGTTTACCTGGTCTTACTTTGATTCTTGTTAGTACGGGTTGAATGGGTACAGCTCTGTTCTCTTTAGTAAAAGTATTAGTGCATTTAGTAATTAAATTATGACCAGCTTTGTCATCATCAAATTTAATATAAATAATACTTGGCTTTTGTGTATTTGAGTTTACACCGATCTTAATGACAGTTCCCATCTGTCCATTGATGAGTCTATCTCCAATGTCAACATTAGTTGTTAGCATTACTCTAGCATTTTCTTTGATATATATATCAGAATCAAGTCCACCTGTGTCAGACCGTCCTCTCACTAAAACTCTATCAATATCTTGTTTTGTAACATTAGGCGGATACTGATCTGTGGCTTTAAGATGAAACCTATTTGCAGCTATTTGGTCTAGCTTTGTGTTGTTATACTCATTAACAGGACTATTTTCTGCCCATATATGAAGTGCATCTGATGGATAATTATCATCTGATGGATCTATTGATCTAGATTGAATGCATCTGATATCCTCTTCTGTTTGACTTCCTGTGCGAAATCGGTTTAATAGTTCAGCAAATGGCTGATCATCTTTTTGTCTCATGATTTCAATGAGCTCTATCATTGTGAAAAGATGCCATGGGTGGTACAGGTTGTAAACTTCATTTTTGTAATTTTCAAATACAGGTTTTTTGCGTATAGGTGGCAGCTGATACATATCCCCTACTGCAATAATACTTATACCAGCAAACAGCTGTGAGTTATTTGTACCAAAAATTTCCTTCAGTCTCTGATGAATGTGAAGTAAAGTTGTGTTGGCAACCATAGAAATCTCATCAATAATTATCAGTTTTAGTTCAGATAATGACATTCTCATAAGTGTTCTCTTTTGATCTGACATTGCAGGCAGAATATCACCTGTTTCCTTAGGTATTGATAAAGCTGTATTTATTGTTGTTCCCTCAATATTTATTGCAGCAACTCCAGTGGGAGCCATTAGAAGCACTGTAGGTAATTCAGGGTTCATGGGAGCATGTCTAAAAGTTTTTGTTGCAGTGTGGTAAATTGTTTTAATCAAGTGACTCTTTCCTGCACCTGCTCCACCAGTTACAAAAAGGTAGATTGGTTTGACTTCTTCAGGTTTGAGACTATTCATGTTTTTCATTTTATTTCTACACCAAGAGAGAACTGTGTCATATGCATAGCGCTGTTTTTCATTCAAGGATCTAACAGATTTGCGCAGTTCATCATCAGATATTTCTGCAGGATGGTTGTGTGTTGCTATTGCCGTATTTGAATGTTGATCAGATTCAGATGATGAATCAAGATGTGAAGGTAATTGCTCATTAAATAATTCTTCTACTATTGAATCATCTTGTATCTCAGAATACAAATCTGCATTTTCTTGGTCATTCATAGAATCATATGATGGGATAATGTTGCCCTGGTTGTTTCTTAGAAATTCAAGTGCCTCTGTTACAGCATCTGCATCTGGTTCAAATTGTTCCCTATTTTGTTGTACTACAGCTTGGACATCAGGTTCATAGAATTTGGAGGCATAAGTTTGATCTCTGCCTAGAAGAGTAGTTTCATCTCTCCATGGGTAGTATAACATTAGTAAATGATGAAAAAACAGTTCAGGCTCCTTTCTTTTGCTTGGTGTATGATATCTTATAACAGCCATGACTTTCCTACATTTCATGACTTCATTAGTACGTATTAATCTTATTTTGTTTGGGAGGGAGGAATCATCATCTGTGGAATCATGTTTCAACTCAATTACATCATCAGTAAGCACTTCCGGTTGAGCATCAGATGTCTCTTGACTATCTTTTCTATAGTCTTTGTAATAATAAGCAGCAAATTTAGCTAGGCAAAGCTTATTCACAGCTGGAATATATATTGGTCTGTTAGAATAGCGCTCAATTATATTGGACTTGTATATGTCTGTACTTTCATCATCTAGTTCATCAAGTTCTTTTTGTGATTTTGCAACGCGCACCCTTTTATCAGGTAAGTCTGTACTGACAAACAGTGTTCCTGGGAAGATTTTTCTTAACCACAGTTCAGGCATGCATCTATATACACATTCTTGTGAACTCACTTCTCTAGTGGAAAGGAAAGCTGCACCAATTTTTTTTAGGCCTTCCCTAATATTTAAATTTTCTTTTTTTGCTTCTTTAGCTGCATTCATAATAGCCTGCGAGCATTCAGTTTCATCCTTTGTGAAATATGAGCATACATAAGTGATACATTTGTAATGATTGAAAACAGGTTGTAAGTCAACATTAGCTGCAAATCCCTTTATTCCAGCAATGAAGTAGTTGTTAATAAAACAGCTATCTATTGGTCTCTTCAGGTGTAATTCAAAGTCAGATGAAGGTGAGATTTCTAATGCCCAATAATATTGCTCTTCTGTAATGCCTACAGATGTGAAAATGTCAGTTTCAGTTAATGTAGGTTCATAATTGGGCCTACTTGGGTTTAAAACATCATCTATCTTTTCTTTGACTAAAGTGAGGATTTCTTTGTGTCTGTCAATAGTCCTTGTTTTCTGTTCTTCATCTAAATCATCAGACAGAGGTTCTGCAACAATTGTTCTGTTTGTGAAAAATTGTCCAAAATTAAATCTACAGCTGATATTTTTGTATTTTCTACAGGTCTTGGAGTGGTTATGCTTTTGGTATGTTTTGACCAATTCATGCAATCCAGAGTCTTCATCTTTATTAGGAAGATTAGCATGTACATGTTGATCTACAAAGTTAATGTAGGCCTGCTTGGTATCAGGTGTCAGTTTAGGACAGTCAGAAGTCCATATCAGTGCATGTAAGTGTGGAGAGCCTCTCATTTGAAATTCAATACGTAGTGCATAATAAACTATTTTACCTATTGGGTTAGCATTGCTGAGTAGAACTTCAGTAAAAAATGTTTCAACTCTATACTGAAAATGTTTTGCAACCACCACTGGATTAAGATTTAACATTGAACATCTTTCATTATAAGACAGAGCATCAACTTCTTCATTAGTCATGTTCTTGCCTTGTGTTCTAGCAATAATCTGAAAGAGCTCAGGCCATCTGAGATCTGCACAAGACAATGTCATAAACCATGTTGGAATGCCAAGCTGTTTTACCATAGCTACTACTTCATACATAAATTTTTGCCAGTAAGGTGGTGTGCCTGGAATGTGTCTTAAAAACAAATAACCCTGATCTTGACAAATAATATTTTGTAAACTTTGTACATTAGATGTTAATTGGGAAGCAGTGAGAGACTGACCATGAACTTTTGTTAGAGCAATATTAATACTGTCAGAGACTTTCTTTTGTTCAATGATAAATTGTGCAAAGAAGAGGTACTCTGGATTTGTTGCAAATCGTCCACTGCAATGTAACAGTCTTGCATTAAAGTATTTTACTGGTGATAATTTTATTTCACGTTGAACAGTGTAGCCAAATTGACCAGTAGGAAATAATACAGGAAATGCTAGCTCTTCACATTGTTTATCCATCATGAATGATACTGGGTGTTTATTTTCAGCAGGTGCAATACTGAATATTTCATTTCCTGATGATACCACATTGTCTTGTTCTATATTAACAGGGTAATCTGGTATTACAGACTGTAAGCATGTTTCATTTGTTGGTGCTCTGTATTCATTCAAAGGATCATCCCCTTCTTCATTGTCAGATGTGTTGCTATTTACTGTGTTTTGGTGATCAGTGGTGATGTCACTAACATTTGTGTCATTTAATGAGTCGTCGCCATTTGTATGATGTTCTGAAATGCTATCATTTAGTTGTAAAGTTGCAAGGCTTGTATCAATATTGTCGGTGTCAACAGCTACATTAGTGTATAGTGGATTGTTGAGTTTTAGCCAATTGAGAGCCTGTAGTATTACTTGTGGACGCACTGCTTGAAAGTAGACATGACCTCTAAATTCCAATTTCCTCTTCAGTTTTAGCAATATTATGCCTGATCTTTCAGGGGGACGTGGTAATACAGTGCAAGTTTGATCACATTCAACTGGTACATTACATATTGCACCCTTAATCTTTCTCTGTTTACCTTTAGGCATTACTACTATTTTTTCAAATACTATTCTCTGTGCTATAAGTATTTGTTCAAGCTTCTCTAGGACAGACAGCTCTGGTGGTATTTCATCAATTTGTAATTTGTTATATATAGCCTGACAAGGGATTTGTCCTTTTAAAACTTTTACATGACAAGTTTTACAAATGTATTGTTTTTCATCAAATGATTTTATTCCAGTGAATAGGTTGTGTAGACTGCTATATTTGTTTTCATTTAACTGGATGACTGTTTTTCTATATAACATTCTATTACAAACAGTGCATATGTAGTATGGACCATCTCTAATTTTATTTTGGAAACTTGAAATATAATGATCCAAATCAGACTGCAAGGACTTTTTTTCTTTCCTTCGGTTATTCACTGTATTTAACTCTTGTTTCTTGCTAGGGTCCAGTGATTTGTACCACTCTGCTTTGTCTTGCAAAAGCTTTTCTTTTTCTACAGTATCCAAAGAGTAGTACAAATCACGATTGTAAGATCGCTTATTTAATAAAAGCTTTTCTCTTTTTGTAGGGTCTAGTGATCTGTACCATTCTGCTTTGTGTGACAACAGCTTCTCTTTTTCTATAATGTCTAGTGATCTGTACCATTCTGCTTTATCAGACAAAAGCTTCTCTTTTTCTATAGGGTCTAGTGTTTTATATCTATTTGCTTTTTCTGTTGCGTTCAGTGATTTGTACTTTTCTACTTTACT
>JAOTRI020155179.1:0-10007 GCA_028564885.2 Zoanthus sanctaehelenae
GCATCTCGATAGGAAAAGTGTGAAACTGAATATCCTGTATGGAAAAGTGAACCAGTTGTATGAATATTTCGATACGTAGTATGGATGACTTTTGGCAGTAACTGCTTGCCATAGAGAATATACGAAAGGTTTCTAATTTGTACTTTGGTGCTTATTTGTATGTGTTTTTTCTGAATACGCTGAAGCAGTTCTCTAATCTTTTGTCTTTATTTAGCAATTTTGTACAAAAACCCTTCAGTAGTTTCTTCTATCTAATTTTTTTAAAACCTTAAGTTATTAAATATTCTGAACTTTCTCATTTTCCGATATTTGATAATTTAAACACAAATTCTAACTCACCAACTATGTCGGGTTTGGAACAAAATTCAAATCAAGTTATTCCATCTTATCTCAATAACAATCAATTGTATCTGAATACCCTTCGATTGAATCTTCATAACACTTCATTATATATCTGTAGGCATTTGATCATACCTTCATGGCATTCTATCGTATCTACGTGTCACTCGATCGTATCTACATGGCCTTCGATCGTCTCTACATGCCATTTGATTGTATCTACAAGCCTTTCGATCGTAACTACATGGCATTCGATCGTATCTACATGCCGTTCGATCGTATCTACATGCCATTCGATCCTATCTACAAACCATTCGATCGTATCTACGTGCCATTCGATCGTGTCTACATGCCATTCGATCGTGTCTACATGCCATTCGATCGTAACTACAAGCCATTCGATCGTAACTACAAGCTATTCGATCGTAACTACATGCCATTCGATCGTATCTACAAGCCATTCGATCGTATCTACATGTCATTTGATCTCGATCTTACCATCACTAGTTTTGTGACATTCGTTTGTAAGTTCATAACTATGGTTTACACACCACTGTACTTATAATATGATATTAATATGATATTCCGTTTTAACACGTGGTATTTGATGGTACGTATAAGGCATTGGATCGAGTCAGTGGAATCACTCTATACCTGACAATTAAAGCAGGCAATAAGACTTCACGGTAACAACATGTTTCAGCTTCTGAGAAAATCATGGAAACGAAATTCCGTTTCTCAGTGAGAATTAAAAAACTGAAATAGTAAAACACATTGATTTTATTGTTCGTGTCAATTTTGGTGTAAGTTTCATTCATCTTCCTATTCTAAAAGTATCTACATCATCGAACTAGTTCCACACTTACTCTTCAACCTACTAGTCTAGTTGATTGTGGCTGCTTTGATGTTAAGAGCCAAAGAAGTTTTTACCGGCCTAGCATTAATATCGAGATGTCTTACAAGAAGAATCTAGTTCAGTCGATTTCATTTTGTTAAGTAGCCAAAGTGGTTAGTTGAAATAGTTGAAATACAAAACCCGGCTAATTGGCTACTGTTAGTGTCGAGTCTCTAACACAAAAAACACAAAAAAGGCTGGACGGGACATCCACGAACCTTCTTCGCCGGGTACAGAACGTTCATTGGTCAGAGCATGCAACAAAGGAGAGGATTTACGGTAACATACCCCTTATTCCATGACACTCCAATACGTCGTCGCCTCCAGTTTGCTGGTTACTGCCTGAGAGCGGAGAGTGAAATTATATCCTTGCTGCTTTGAAAGACGTACCCGCAAACATTATCGAGGGACTCAGACATACAGGTCGGCGAACTTGGCCAGGCAATAAGGAACCGAACACTGTCGCATGCTGTTGTTGCTGGCATCCCTGCCAAAGGGTGCCGAAGGATGCCGAAGGCTGATGATTTTGAATTTGGTGTGTTCATTATCGCGAATAATTTTCATAACATCGTGAATTAATAATTTAGTTGTGACAGATGATGCTATTAATGTTAGTATTGCCTTCTTAAAATCTTAGCTAAAACAATGTAATGTTTGCTTTTGTTATTTTGGTAAGAATAAGCCTATCTTTTGTAACTTGTTTCAGTTTTGGCCGTGACATTTCAATTCGTTGGCTACAATCCATGTGCTTCGCTTTTGCCGAGTCTGTGATTATATCACAGCCCCTTATAGTAAGTTATCCAATCTTTTATGTTAATGTAGTTCCCTATAATTAAAGAGTATCCTTAGCAGCTGGTTGGTGTCAGAGTAGAATTTCAATCTCTAACTGAAATCTTTCTTTTTCAACTTGTTCTCAGCAACAAAATCATATTA
The DNA here is from genome assembly GCA_028564885.2 of Zoanthus sanctaehelenae. Taxonomy (NCBI): domain Eukaryota; kingdom Metazoa; phylum Cnidaria; class Anthozoa; order Zoantharia; family Zoanthidae; genus Zoanthus; species Zoanthus sanctaehelenae. The sequence goes on from JAOTRI020155179.1 coordinate 2,168, forward strand.
CATAAATTCAAATTTAGAATAAAATATCGAGCCCACTTTCAACAATGTTGTACTGAAGGTGTGTGTGTGTGTTAGGGGAAAGGGGGAAGCGGGTAATGAATTACGTCCTAGAAAAATAAAAAAGCCGTTTCACGAATGATTAAACAGTAGAAAATGGAAAATAACGCGTTTCACGACTGATCAAACAGTAGAAAATGGAAAGTAACGCGTTTGACGAATGATTAAACAGTAGAAAATGAAAAATAACGCGTTTCACAGGCTACCTTGAAGTTACGTTTCTTGGAAAATGAACTTTTCATTTCAGGTTTCTCGGTCAATGAATGTTTCTCGAAAGTATCCTGTTTTAACTCCTCTTGGTTTCTTGTACCTTTTGAAATGGAAATAGATCTTGCCCTTGTCTTTTTTGTTAGAAGTTGTCAATATTAGATTAAACAAATATAAATGAAGATACGAAAAGGTTATATTATACCTTTTTTGTTCGCAGGTCTTAGCGGCCCTGCTTTACGTGACTGGAAAGTTAAGATTCCGTTCAAATAAAGTGTTTAGCGAGTCAAACAAATTTGAAGAGATAGAGGATGTTCCCGAGATGTTTTTTAGTGGTTATACCAATAGTGGATTTCTCGATTCAAAGGACGATTTGAAAACGGTTAGAACCTTTTAGTTTATGTGTTAACGTAACCTAGTGCAGGAAAGTCATTTCCTTTGTTTTTCACCATGTTTTCAAACGTAAAAGCTTTAGTTTCGCTTCATATATAAGTTTGATTTTTTTAGTTACTGTATCATAGATGCAAAGAAGCATATTGCATATGTTACCTTCTATTTTACTCGATTTATATATATTTATGAAACCATCCATCCTAGTTTTTCTTTAAGAGACAAGTGGCTTGTTGGGAAAGGCGAGGGTAATTACATTGCAGATGTCTGCCACAGGTTTACCCACTTCATAGTGACGGTCATCTCACGGTAAACATTTGCCGGTATTCAAAGGTTTGAACGTCGGTATAGTTTAGGTGAACATTTACCTAACTACATAGTTGATACTAACCTCGACCATCTCACCGTCATTTTCTGTCTTAAGTCAGTTGATTTAATTGAAATTACATTGAAATTAAATGTCCATTTATTTGATTTTTATTTATGCATTGGGTCAGAAAAGCATTATTCATTTCTTCGACAACTTGCTCGGCAACCTTGTCTTTGTTTGAATAGTTGTTTCATTATTACATCAAGAAATCTTCTTACCTCAATCTGTTCCATTGAGTTAAAATGTGCTGTTTGTTGATTTTTATTCCTCCTCAGGCTGTTACTGCCAAGAGATGGTCCCGTCAAAGAAAGTACTTAAAACCACTTTCAACGAACAAAGTGCTTGAACTAGGAGAAGAGCATCTACGAAAACAAGCTTTTGTTAGCTATATCAGGTATTATTCAATATCAGGTATTACTCTATATCAGGTATTACTCTATATCAGATATTACTCAAAATCAGGTATTACTCAATATCAGGTATTACTTTATATCAGTCATTACTCTATATCAGTCATTACTCTATATCAGGTATTACTCTATATAAGGTATTACTCTGTATCAGCTATTACTCTATATCAGTCATTACTTTATATCAGACATTACTCTATATAAGGTATTACTCTATATCAGTCATTACTCTATATCAGTCATTACTCTATATCAGGTATTACTCTATATCAGTCATTACTCTATATCAGTCATTACTCTATATCAGCTATTACTCTATATCAGCTATTACTCTATATCAGCTATTACTCTATATCAGTCATTACTCTATATCAGTCATTACTCTACATCAGTTATTACTCTATATCAGTTATTACTCTATATCAGCTATTACTCTATATCAGCTATTACTCTATATCATTCATTACTCTATATCAGTCATTACTCTATATCAGTCATTACTCTATATCAGGTATTACTCTAATTTTTGTTCAAGACAACTGCGAATCGTTGTTTTCAACAGTTATCTGAATTACTTTAAACACGTAGTTTATATTTTTGAAGATGTTAAATTTGTTTTAAATATATTGTTTATTATTCTTTGGAATTATTACAAAATGTTGCTTGAACATTGCTAGAAAGAAGGCTGATGCATTTCCAATTCTGAAATCGTTTAATGTTGCCTCTTTTTCATCATTTCTTTTATTGCTCTCTGTTATTAGTAGAATCTTATATATTAACAAAAACTAATTTCCTATTTGATCAATTGTACTTGACAGAGAATGTTTGTTACTGTTTGTGTTTCTTGTTCTCGCTTGTGTTCTGGTCTCAAATTGCACAACCAGCAATGCCTTTCAGATCAACCAGTCCCTCAAGACCTCGTTTTCCGAGTAAGTAATGTTGAATAATTAGCCACAAAATCGCAAAAAATACAAAATGAAAAATATTTATAGTCAAAGCACCTTAGTAATTAAATAAATGTCGAGTATTTGCATAAACAAAAACTTTTCTCCGCCTTCAAGGAGTAAACAAGGTCTTCAGGTTTTAAAAAAAACTATTAGAATAATTTTATTCGAAGTATTTTTTTACCTCCGAGTAAGCGTTCATCCGTCCTGCTGCAGTAAAAGTTTCCATGGAAACAAAAAGGCTGAGGTTCCCTTTATAGCTACAAGCGTTATGCTTTTAACCTTACGCCGCGGGATAACACTCGTTCACATACCTCAAGAGGGCCTAATTAATATTCAAACCTGAAACTTTCAGGTATGATGATAAAAACTGGCTCAAATTGTACTGGACTGACCCTGATTAACAACGGTTCACTACATATGAGATAAAATGTGCAAATACTAAACAAAGAATCAAACAATTAGAAAATGCCTTTAAAGTCTTATTTATATCTCAGACGCCCTCAGAACAGGATTGGGCATCCTAAATCATTAAAAGTTGAGTTTGTTTGCCTTAAATCTGAACTTCTCAGGTTTCATAAAATGAATATTGATTAGGTTCTTTTGAGGTATGTGAACGAGTGCTAACCTACCCTTACTTACGTTCGTTTTGGTGACCTGGCCTGTTTGCTAGCAACAATAGATACTTCATATTTGCTGATTAGTCCAGAAATGGCTGAAATAGCTGTCCATGGCTTCTGACATTGAGGTTCATTATTGTTTATGGTAGTTTAAAGGAGTAAAACCTGCTACCAATGCATGGACATAGTGTTCAATATAGTAGCTTCAAGTTAGATACTAGCACGTTTATGCTATCTATACTTGAGTTCATCTTTATAGCCATAGTACTCAATATAGTGGCTTCAAGTTAGCTACTAGTACGTGTGTGCTATCTATACTTGAGTTCATCTTTATAGCCATAGTACTCAATATAGTGGCTTCAAGTTAGCTACTAGAACGTTTGTGCTATCTATACTTGAGTTCATCTTTATAGCCAAAGTATCCAATATAGTGACTTCAAGTTAGCTACTAGAACGTTTGTGCTATCTATACTTGAGTTCATCTTTATAGCCATAGTATCCAACATAGTGGCTTCAAATTAGCTACTAGAACGTTTGTGCTATCTATACTTGAGTTCATCTTTATAGCCATCGTGCCCAATATAGTGGTTTCAAATTAGCTACTAGAACGTTTGTGCTATCTATACTTGAGTTCATCTTTATAGCCATAGTACCCAATATAGTGGCTTCAAGTTAGCTACTAGCACGTTTGTGCTATCTATACTTGAGTTCATCTTTATAGCCATCGTGCCCAATATTCTGGATTCAAGTTAGCTACTTGAACGTTTGTCCTATCTATACTTGAGTTCATCTTTATAGCCATAGTACCCAATATAGTGACTTCAAGTTAGCTACTAGCACTGTTGAGCTATCTATGAATGAGTACGCCTTTTTTGCAGCCGTATTTTCAAGTAGTTCTTTTTAACCAGCTACTTTTTGACCTACCTTAGGTTCATATCCTTGTATTTGTTAATTTTTTTTCTAAACAGCGCAATAGGAGCAACTTTAATTTACTTTTCGTCATTTTAAATTGTCGTTTACATTGAGCATTGCGTGTGGGTATTCGGACGACCGCTTTATTCGTGTAACTACAGTGCCAGTTACAAAAGCTGCCAAGAGCTTTATTACTACAATCAAAGAACTGTAAAGGCAAGTTCAGAAAAGTTATTTAAGGCAAAGTTGATGCAGCCCATTGTGCGCATGCGTGTAGGTTTTGGTTAAGCTGTGGAGTTGAGTACAGATGTATTTTGTTTTTAAAGTTCTTTGTTTGTAGTCTTTAATCTCCTAGATTTAAGCTATGAATCCTCTCTTCGTACTCATTTTCCTTGAACAATATTTAGCATATCTCAACCAAGCGCCCGGGTAAGAATTGAAGCATTCCTCTGAACTTGTCCTTGTAGCTCTCTGCTTGTAGTAAAAAACTCTACCATACTGACAAGTTTTAACAGGACGAACATTTATCTATGGTTGCTTTTGTTACATGTATAATGTAGTTACGCGGATGAAGCATGCCAGCGTGTAGGTTTTGTCCAATTAATGGAGTTAAGTACGTATGGTGGTTCAGTTTGTCTTTTAAAAGTTTTACATAATATAAAGAAAAATAAGATTATAGATTAATAGTATTTCTGAAACAGTCGAGGATCCCTTTAATTGTTTTTAGTTTTGCTTGACATGTGTTTTGCTCAAAGAGATTTAACAGCTTTGTTCTAAACTATATTATTTTTAACATATCTCCAATGATCTTTTCTGTTGACACATGCCAGCTTGCCCAGTGGTTTTGGTCATGAAAGTGTTAACAGCTGGTTGGGACGTTATCATTCCCTGCTTCTTGACAAGTTTGTCTGGAATCTAGATAACTATCTCTTATATCATGGAGCTGGCAGTGACTTCCAAGGGGTGAGCATTGGTATATACAGTGGACTATACTTGTACCAGAGGTCTTAACAAACTGAAAGCAAACAATGTAATGTAACACAAGGTTTGAGTCACAATGACCTTTTCTCCAGCACATAAAAGTGCAAACTGAAAGAGAAATTAGCCCTAAATAAAATGTTATAAAAGAAGGAAAACAACAACTCAACCGTTCTCTCCCAACTGCAACCACAGAAGGCAATCAGTGATAGTATGTAGCAAGTTTCATGTTGAACAAAACTTAGTCATGAAAACAAATTACTATCTGATAATTAAAGAACAGTCGTAAATGTAATAAGACCTATTATTTATAACTTCACTTAAAACCTTTTATACATTATGTTGAAGAATCCTCGTAAAAATATTCAGACATACTACATACTAAATTGTCTAATAAGATATATTTATTCTTGTAAAGAATACTTGTTGTGATATTAGGCTATAGATTTGCTTAATGACGTTCTGCACTTTGTCAAGTGAACTGCATTTTGAAAACTTTTACTCATTGATACATTTTTATGATGCGACTAATTTCTTTACGGTTGCGACCAAAATCTCAACATTGTTTGCAGTTTGGTGACCAATATCACCAATATATTGACCAATTTGGTGACCAATATCACCAATATATTGACCAGTTTGGTGACCAATATTTATCTCCGACAGCTAAAGTAAAACAGAAACTGTCCTCCTGAAGTCACTATTTCAATAATACTTTTCAAATATCCAAAATTTTGCGACTAAAGATTCATTTTGAGCATTGCATTTTTCTGCATGTTATTTCATATTAAAGCCCTTTTTAAGTTGAAATGAATGTACTTTTAGTGAAGACGGAATAGTTTTTAGTGTTTTTTGACTGTGGCGTTATTATGTTTCCTTTCTTTTAATTGATATGTTGTCGATAAGGCAATATGGTGTGTGTAGAGATTTGGAATGGAAGTTCTGTTATCGCCTAAGTTTCTGTGAATCCTTGATTAGTAAATCCTCGTACAAAAGTATTTAATAATTTCTTTTTACAAATATTGTTGACTGTATACCAAATACAAATACGTCATAAATGATACGTCTATAATTATAAAATTGTAAAACAGAAACTGTTTAAAACCTGTGTAAGGCTTCTTAAAGTAGCGCCATCTAAAAAAAAACATTTTGAGCTTGCCAGTTCTCGTACAACGACAGTGTTTCTAGTTCGACGTTTCGCTTTCTCCCCTATTAACAAGGTGGCCTCCAAAGAAAACAAACACATCTCATGCATGCCGTTTGTTTTAAGTAGTACTATAATTAGAAAAATAAAACTTTTAGTTGTCCTATTGGTCCGGGCACGGTAGCTAAATTTACAGCTTTAGGAAAAATAGGAAAAGTTATTTGAAATCTATTTGAATATATAATGAAAAAAAGTAATGCTAGTTCTATAAGAAAGTTTGTCTTGTTCCAAGTTTTGGTTTCGTTGAAATGACTTTCAGCACTTATTTGCAGGAACGTGGGAGACATATTCACACAGTGATAATTGATCGCCCCATCGTCAGTTTGCGTTTATCTTCTTCTTCACAGGTAAAATTTGTTTAGGCGATTCATTTCTTTTGCGTTTAACCCTAGCTTTTGTGACACTGGAATTGATCAATTTGGTGTCTTCTGTTTATTAAGTGCTTCCATTCTTTTCCTGCTGATAATGTTACTACGGAAAGTTTAATATTCGTTTATTGGTGCTAAGATATGGAATTCAATTCAAGGTGACTTCAAACTCGAGGGTCGTAATGTTTTTAAAAAACGTTTTAACAAATCTTTCTTTTTTGACTATCAACTGGATTCATAATCCAATTGCAGTATTGTGTTGCTGTTCAGTGTTTAGTGTTTGTGTGTTTTCATCTGTTAGTTGTGTTTGTGTTTGTTTTGTGTACTATTATTGCAATTTATATTACTCAAGTACATTTTGGACTCCGAGCATCATAATTATATTGCTATTTCCCGTATGACCTGGCTACTTAGTTCGATTAGCTTAATTTGCTATTTTCTAAGTAGCTTGTCTTTCTTCCTGAAATTACCCATACTATAGTATAAACCCTCTGTAATATGTTCATCTTGGCACAGAATAAAGTTGTTGTTATTGTTGTTACTTTTGTTACAACAGCTAATGATTGTGATGATGATCATTTTGGTGATGATGAAGATATTACTAATGGTAGCAGTAATAACTTGGATATTGCTGCTGACAATAATCGCGATAATAAGGAATATGATCTGGTTATCGATGCTGATAATGATGATACTGGTAATGTTGTGATGACAGTGATGATGAATATACATACAACCTTGTTTCTGATATTGATAGTGATGATAGTGGTAATGACAATGGTAATTGTAGTGATGACCATAGCAGTGATTAGCAATACTAGTTATTGATGGTGATAATGATAATTAGAGTGGTCAGAATGACAACAGTATACTAAAACTGTTTTTGATTATGATGATTAAGATAGAGTTTATGGTAATGATTTAGTTGATGATGATGAAGTTAACGGTAGTGATTAAGTTGATAATGATGATGAAGTTGATGGTAAAGATAAAGTTGATGAAGATGAAGTTGGTGATATTGATTAAGGTGATTATGATGATGATGATGATGACGAACAAGATAATGATGATAATGATTAAGTTGACGATGATGATGACAAAGTTGATGATAATGAAGTTGGTAATGATGATTTAGTTGATGATGATGAAGTTAATGATTATAATTAAGTTGATAATGATAATGAAGTTGATGGTAAAGACAAAGTTGATGATGATGAAGATGAAGTTGGTGATATTGATTAAGGTGATGATGATGATGATGATGACAAAAATGATAATAAGAATAATAATTAAGTTGATGATAATGATAATGAAGTTGGTAATGATGATTTAGTTGATGATGATGAAGTTAATGATTATAATTAAGTTGATAATGATAAT
>JAOTRI020155190.1:0-20348 GCA_028564885.2 Zoanthus sanctaehelenae
TTAATGTGTGACGCTCAGTGTGATGGCTGCTTGCCACGCTCAGATTGTTATTTTTTCTTTTTTTTTAATTTTTTTTTTCTAAATTTTCATTTCAGGCTCAAAATGTTCTTAATTTGTTCTTATTTTTCGGGCAATTTGAGCCTCGCTGTTCTTATTAAGTGTGTTCTTAATAAAAAAAAAAGTGTAGCGAAGCTAGTCATTGTAGTATGCAGTGAGTAGATGCATCATTAGAAAATTACGGTTAAATACAACAACAAAAATGAAAGTGAAATAGCTCATATAATATACAAAATATGCAAACACGAAAAAGGGAAGAGTAAAGTGCACAATTAATTGCGCGGTTATTGCGTTTGACGAAGGAAGAACGCTTCCTAATCTCCTGGGCTGCCTGTGATCGCGTAGCGAAAGCTGACACGTGTTTTTTTGTTCGATCGGCCGGCCGTTCATCTTTGCAGCGCCATTTTGAATGACGTCATAGCGTCCATACGATATATCAAATCAAATCAAAAGTCTCCCGTGCCTATGTGGCACATGAGGCCGATATAACTAGCCTTTAAAACCTTTTCGTACACAGAGTAAATATAGGTTTCACAATACGCCATAACCCTTTATTTGACAACATACCATAGGCATATTCATCTATAACCAAAAAAACAATATTTCCAAATAATAATAATAACCAAAAAAAACAATATTTCCCCTTTGAAATGCCGAACGCACTTCCCTAATCTTCGATTACTAACTAGTTTATAGGACTTATTATTTTTTAAATTCTGCATAACTAGAATGAGTTTTTTTAAGTATATATGAAACAAAATTGTATGAACGTGTTTTCGGAAATGTTCTTTGGCAAGTTTCGGATATTATCTGGTATACAGTTCTATATTTTTGCTCCATGAAAAGAAAATGATTTTTTCTTGTTGATCTATTCTAGCATAGCTGATGTAGCAATTACCAGAAGAGGATGACCCAGTTCATATGAATGGATTTGTGGAATTGGAATATACTATAGCTATCGAAACTTAGTTTTAAGGTAATGAAGCTCTGTTAATTTTCAGCAAAGAAGTTCTGTCTGAACCTGATTAAAAATTAAGGAACAATAAAATGAAAACATTTTCTACCTTTGTTACAGTTGTAAAAAAAAATTACAAGTTCTTTTCCGCCTTTTTGTTTGCGAAAATATTATTTAGTAGGAAAATAAATGATAATATATCATAATATATGATAATAAGTTAAGAAATCAAAATTATAAACCCACCGACAACTGTAACGTCAGCATCCCACGCATTCGCAGCTTTTTCAAGCTGTAGACGAATATAAAAATAGGAAAATATATAAATCCCTGTGCACAGTACAAAATATATAAATTATTCTTAACACTTTACTATCCATAAAATGTATTATCAATAAAAAAAAAAACTAAGAGAACCATAGTAAAAAATGATAGTTTTGATAAGAATGAGTTATGGTGATGATGATGATAATGATCGTGATGCTCATGATGATAGTAACCTTGATGATGGCGAAGAGAATGATGATAATGATAATGAATGTCCCCTACCATCCTAGTCCTCCCTTCTGTGTCTTGCACGGAGAATTTTAATAATTATTTTACAACCAAAATTACAAAACGTTGGGACAATCTTACCGAAATATATTGTGTTTTGTCGTCTTTGTCAGTGTCAATAAAACCTGCCAAATTATCTTGCTTATTTATCAGTTTTACACGGGTCTCAGAAAGCTACGTGCAGGAGGTAATAACGAAGTCTAAACCAAAATCATGTGTCCTGGACACAGTTCCGACTACTGTTCTGAAACAGGCTCTTGAAGGACTTGTAGGTCCACTGACTGATATAATAAATGCGTCTTTTCATAACGGCGTATTCCCTACGCTACAGTACTAAAGAAAGGAGTTGTTCAACCTTCATTGAAAATATTGAAAGGTTCTTGTCCAAAACCATCGAGCGTTTGGCCATTAATGTCAAACAATGAACCACCTTATAGAGAACGGTCTTCTACGCAAATTCCAGTCAGCGTATAGGCTTCATCATAGCACCGAGAGAGCTCTGGAGTGCGTTTTCAACGATATTCTTATAACTCTCGATCAACGTCTGGAAATTGTACTTGTTTGCTCTTAGATTTGTCATCTTCTTTCAACACGATTGATCACCGAGATGTGCTCTATTACCAAGACTTGGTGATTGCTATATGTTTACTGGGACAGTGCTTTTATGGTTCGAGTCGTACCTCACAAATCGGACTCAATCAGTAATCATTAAGGACACTCAATCATCTGAACTGCCCATTTCTTATGGGGTCCCACAAGGATCAGTCCTTGGTCCAATGCTGTTTTCCCTTTTCTTCGCACCTCTAGAGGGAGTCAGGTTGGCATAGTGGTCATCAGTCGTGCCTCCCACCGCTTCGATCCGGGATCGATTTGTTGGCATAGTGGTCATCAGTCGTGCCTCCCATCTCTACGACCCGGGATCGATTTGTTGGCATAGTGGTCATCAGTCGTGCCTCCCACCTCTACGACCCGGGATCGATTTGTTGGCATAGTGGTCATCAGTCGTGCCTCCCACCTCTACGACCCGGGATCGATTCCTGGGCTCGGCATGTGGGCTGAGATTTGTCGATCTCTATCTGACTCCGAGGCCTTTTTCCGGGTACTCCGGCTTTCCTCCCTATGCAAAATCGACTTTCACGCCAAGATCTGAGCCGTCGAGCGATTAAACAGCCTTTGGCTAGGAAGAATGGGCAACCACTTCCTCTGCATTTGATGACTTTAAAACAGTATTGTTGTTGTTGTTGTTGTTGTTGTTATTATTATTATTATTATTATTATTATTATTATTAATATTGCCAACATTGGATCCTGAAGACGAATTTCAAAGGGAACCACTCACTTATTTTATTACTAATAAGCTGCAACTCTAACAAACACTGCTGTACAATGTACATATATTTGCTTATCAACTTTGAAATTTGAATTCTTTCGCCAAATGTTTTCAATTTGCGTAGTTTGGCGTATAAGAACTTTTTACTGTTACTCATGAAAAGAACTAGTACTACGTCTGAATTAGTCCAACTATCAAAGAATAAGAAATAAGAATAAACGTATCAAGAGTAGTGTGATTAATCTCTGAACCAAACATAAATCTACGGTTCTCCAGAAAAAAAATGTATTTTAGTTGCTATTAATTTTTTTTTTCATCAGACGGAAACGCGGTCTTTAATTCACTTATGTTCTAACCGCTTTAGAAAGTACGTATGTAGTACATATCTATTTCTCGATTTCGAATGATGAGAATTTTTGAGTTCCTTGCTTTCTCATCTTCGAGATACAACTTTGTGGAATTTGTTTTTGGTATACGTTTTTATATAAAAAAACCCCGTTTTTCAGACTGAGGGTATAGATATTCTTATTGTTAACCGTTTTTAAGCTGAAAATATTTCGGAATATTGGTAATTATAACATGAAACCTCCATTTTTTTAAAAGTGACTAGTATTAAAGAGCCTTACAATCAAAATGTTTTTTTAAACATGCAAAATCATTTTCTTAACAAAATCTGTCCTTCGGCCTCGATCTTACAATTAAGTTATTTTTAAAATTTGGCCAATCTCGGGCTCAATAGCTCAGCGCAGTCATACTAAAAATATATATTTTATCCCCGCCGCGTGACTCGAACGAGTTGAAAATCAACTTCAGCAACTGATATATACAATACGATTGACATAAGGAACACTAAATTAAATTTTTGCGCTTCTACGCAGAAAGCGTTTACATTGTATTGTATTTTCCTTAACAGTGTACAAGAGGTAGGAGTCGACACGTGCCAGTTTATTAAAGATGGACAATGGTTGAATTGTTACATTCATACTGAAATATTGCAAAATAGTGGAATGTAATCATTTCAATTTCGTTTCTGAGTTACTTAATTTTCAATATTATAATCTAATGAAGCTTTTTTGTAAATCTTAGGTTCAAGTGATGAGTTATGTAAACTGAGAAATTAATCTGTAGGAATTGTGCAAGGCGCAAAATTCCAAATTAAATGCCCAATATAAACACACTCGATACCTGAACATACCACAGTTACATAGACAGCAAAGGCATGCATGTTTATAAAGTTTTTGACATGCGCTTCGTATTTTCATTTCATTTTCGTAATTTTAATTCCAAGCCGTTTATTTAGATATTCCACTTTTTATGGCTCCTTTTTTTAGAGATCCCGTCTTGTATCGTTTCGTTTTTTATCGTTTCTACTTTTATCCAGTTCCTACTTTTATCGTTCCTATTTTTGTCATTCCTACTTTTGTCGTTCCTACTTTTATCGTTCCTACTTTTGTCGTTCCTACTTTTGTCGTTCCAACTTTTGTCGTTCCTACTTTTATCTTTCCTACGTACTTTTATCGTTCCTACTTTTATCTTTCCTACTTTTATCTTTCCTACTTTTATCTTTCCTACTTTTATCTTTCCTACTTTTATCTTTCCTACTTTTATCGTATCGGTCCTACTTTTATAGTATCGGTCCTACTTTTATCGTTCCAACATTCCTCGATGCCCATTCCAGGTTTCTTATTGAACATTACCGTTTAGTACTAGCCGTTTCTTTTGATATTTTCTTCGTCAATCCAAGCGGCAATGGCATTCATATATTAACAGAACTTAATATCGCTACAGACTTACATCTGTTATTTTTAAGTTTATAATACATTTATAAAAGGAAAGAAATCTGTATTTCGAAATTATTACAATATGACTGACATGAAGTTTTGAATATTAGCTGGTCTACAATAGCAGAATTAAATACGTTTGGAGTGAGAAAATTTACTTGAATTACTGAAAAATTCACGGCCTGCTTTGAGTCCTTAAAAAAAAGAAAAATTTCACTTGTTGATTTGTTCAGTTAATTATGTTTTTTTTTCGTCATTCCCAAGCGCCACATGAATTTTAAAGCTCAAACTGCGTTTTGTCACAAAATTAAGTTGTTTTTGTTTTTTAAAAAAAGTGAATCTGTACTTGTAGACACTACTGGTTATATATGATAAATTGACTGCATTTCTCTGTCGGGATATATATTTTCATATAATAGTTAGTTTTTATGTTTAAAATACCAAGCATTCTTCGGAAACCACGAGGTTGGTCTAGCTGTGGTATTGCAACCATCTGTCTTCCGTCGTATGTGCGGTTTGGCCGAAACCATGGCAATTGACCGTGATTAATCGCTTTTTAATGATTATCGTCGTGTGTTCTCAAATGAAACTAAAAGACTTAAGTCTCGAAACTGGAGGGTTTTGCGAATGTTAGGATAACATATTTCCACTTCAAGTGTTTTGTTTTCGGTATTTTGTTAGAATTACGTCATTTCTTCATTACCAAAATACAAAAAATGTACGCGACTATCCGTTGGGATTTTAAAACGGCATGTTTATCTTGATTTCTCTCAATGAAATTTTTTGAGCATTAATTGCTTTAACGACAGCAGTAATAAACTTATTTATTAAATCTTTTTTTATTGAGTACAATAAGTTAATGTATAGCGAGAACAGCTAAAAGTCAAATTCGTTTTACACATGCCGAGATTAGCTACACTGTTTCTTGTTAGTCCTTTGAAGCTATTTCCGTCTGCAAAAAATGTATCCTTGAAGGGGTTCAGTAACAAAGCTAGCTTCGTTCTAACGAAGTAATCTCAGCGGGAAGGCTGCCATGCGCCATACAACGTACATACAAATAATGAGGAATATGATATTTTGCTACAAATTTCGCAAGAGAAACACTGATTTCGAAATATGTAAATGTTGTTAATCAAAAATATTAATGTCGTCGAACACCGTTGTCATGAATGTGTGCGAATTGTATTTGAAACAATGGTGTACGTGGTTTCATATAATTAACAATTATTCCAAGAGCCCACGTTAGAAATGAGATGGCAAATAGCTATAATCATCTCATATTCAAAACAGGCGCGAATGGAATACGTTTGTATCATTAAATTTCATGAGTTTTCGGAACCCTTTGATAGTTGAAAATAGTATTCCCATTTCATTTTTTCAAAAGGAACATTAAATGAATTCATTCAAAAAGTATTTCTTCATTCAAAAAGTGTCATCATTAGAAAACTTGTGAAATCTAGTAGCCATTTTTTTTACCGATAATTTTTACTTTCCGTACAAATTTTTTATATAGCTGAGCAACACTTTACAAAGTTAGCTTCCATATATGGTTATTCGGTGTATGAGCTGATAATCTAGATTGAGTGAACAATTAAATCAGAACGTTACTGAAATGCAATATTCGAGGTTGAAAATTTAACAATATTGGTTATTGATAAACTCATCCATCATCTATATCTGTGAGACCTCATATTTAGCCAAAGCTCCATTGACATCACACATATACCGGTCGCGGGAAACACATGGAGTAAGTTTATCGTCCAATAATCAAGTTCAAAGCTCAAATTCACTATTGCTATTTACAAAGCTGTTTTCTCTCTGTGTACTGGCGGAATTTTTCATGATACATAGTTCTTTACCAGTGCTTTGCTTTTTTTATTTACATGTGTAGTTTTGATAAAAGACTTAGTTTTATCTGATAACTATCAAATCGTTTTACTCCGATGTTACACTTTTTTAAAAATAAAACAAATTGGTAAAGTTTGCGGTATTTTGTTTTTCTTTCAATTTACTGCTTTTTACTTCAATATCATGTTACGTGGGGATAATTGTCCGTCGTACTTGTTTAAACAAAGTTGCGTGCAGTGGGTTCACGCATTTGTATTAATTGTAATTGGTCCGATACAACTACAAACTGAGTTCAACAGAAAAAAAAAATGTTATGAGTTGAATTAACCACAGGCTAACAATTCTTTTGTACTAATTTAGTAAATTGCTAGCTTTGTTGCAAGGATCAAACAATTAAATTTCAGTCGTTAAAGTATGCATCGTCTAAAGACTAAAATTAGCCATTTCTTAAGTTTCAAAATCAAACAGATGATTCTAAATAAAGAGTACAAGAGTACATAGCAATTTAATATTTGTTTCATCAATATTTTTCACAAGTTCTTTTCTAATAGAAATATCTTAACAACAGAGTATACGAGTTATGTCCGGAAAAAAATATTTGCCCCAGGTCTTTTACAGTACAGACCGAGGGCAAATATTTTCCCGGACAGATCGAGCAAACGAGTTTATTAAGATATTTATTTCATGGCGTCAGTTTTAGATTAGTAACAGAGAACAAACGCGCGCTCTCGTTAGCTAGAAATTGGTCCAATAACTTCCAGGTCCTGTTATTGGACCAATTTTCAGCCAATCAACTCGCAGGATTTACTTATTGGTCCTAAAAATTTGGCTTGCCATGTAGTTAGAAGCAGTAAATTTTGCTGCTGCATCAACGATTTGTTCTTAAATTTTTTTCTGTGGCCGGTTTCAAATGATGAAAAATCAAACCAAAAGATCAAGACATTAAAAAAAAAACCCAATTCTTATCGTCTGCATTCTGAAAATGATCGTACGAGGAGCTTTTTATATGTCATGAAAACGTGTAACCGATTTGAGATTAATAGTAGATAAAAAAAAAAAACTCGAAACGATAATTGAGAACACAAACACTTTGCTTTGTTTCAACCTTAGCTATTCTTGTACTTAAGTTGAGTGTTCTTAAACTGTTTTTGAAACTGAGCGTAATCGTTCTTATAAAGTTGTTCTGATAAAAAAAAGCGTATGCTTTATTCTATGATAATCGCTCAGCTTTTGTACCTGGCAACTATTGTTTCTGCGTGTTACTAAACATTAGCAAAACCATTTTGACACAGACCTTCAGATGACGGCGCCAGAGCGCACGTTTATCATTTGCAAAACAGCCTACAAAGTTCCTGTTTTCCATCTGAAATATTTCTTCAGATTGGAGAGCTTGATAAACTGTAAGAGTTCGAAAGGTTTTCGTTCGACGGGCGTTTCCTTTGCAAAACCACATCCGTCTTCAGACCAGAAATACCAGACTTTTATCTCCTGATTTAGGCGCTACTGTATATCCTGCAGGTTTTATATTCTTAAATCTTAGACTTAGTATTAATTTTTCAAGTTGTTTTATTGAATTGAACACATACATTAACTTCTCTTTCAAATAAACAGTTTATAAAAAATGTACTCCGGGCGGAAACGTTAATATCAAATTCTTTCACTTCGACTGAGTAAAATTTATCTTTTTTAATAACATTTAAACTGTTTCTCTAGAACACTGACGCAACATTCCGTTTATGACCTCTTTCAATTGCAAATAACATGTTTTAAAAAGAAATTAGCAAAATTTGCTGGCGACCTTAGCATCCGGCAACTTTGTTTCATTAAATTCAGTTTTCTTATAGATGAATCTAGAATTATAGGCTTAGAAACAAATATATTAGAAAAACATGTATCGGAAATTGAAAGCGATTCACGGATGGAACATTTTTTACAACTATTTCAGTCTCTAACCTGATTAATTCGTAAGTTTTAATTTATATTAACGCTCTACTCGAGACACCAGCTCTTATAGCTTTTTACGCCACTAACAGAGATGAAAATGAAATTGAAATTTGACTTTGTGTAATTTACGTATTGTAGCTTATAGCCAATACAACTTAAATAGTTTCGTTTAAAAAAAATCTTAAACAGGCGTTGTAGAATGGTGCGAAAAAAAATGGCGGCTGAACACGCTACTACCATTATGAAAAAAATTTTGGACATAAAAACTGTCTGCTTTTTTATTCAGGCACTGTATTAGAAACTTCAACGAATCGTTAATCTATCTTCGAAGACAAAATGGTTAAAAAAGATTTGCAAATGGTTAAAACGATCAACGGCAGACGAATATGTCTGTAGTTTTACTAAACGATGTTTGACAGAGTTCTTCTATTCAGTGTCACGTTTCTATGACAACTAAGCTTAAAAGTGAAATAGTTTTTATTTCTCAATTTATTGTTCTGACTTGCCGTTCGGCTATATCTTCTATCGGCTTAACTTAAGAAGGAAACTCAACTAAGAATGACTGAAACCTTTTGCAATGCTTGTGTTTGCTTTCAATGGAGTTAGCGGTAAACCGAAAGAGAACTTTGACTCTCCGTAAAAGGCGTAATGTTAATACCGCTTTTTAAAAAGTCTCATGAAATAAAGTCGTAAATTAAAGAGAATTGAGTTTGAAGATACCTTTGAACTAAGACTAACATGACTCAAAACTAGACTGATAACTGGCTTTTATTTAACGTCAGCAGAAGTTAAAACAGTACACAACTAGAAAAGTTCTCGAGCAGTGCTATTACAGAATCTCTCCTCTTTTGTCAGCATTTAGCTGCATGTTAATACATGAATGTTTTATTTTTCTTACAACCTTTAGTCTTTTGGTCATGATGTTTAGTATTATCAAAAGCTGCTTGATTTTAAATTTTTCCCAGCCAACATTTTGCTTCATGCTGTGTAAAGGAAAAGCATTAAGTGCAGTTCCCAGTGTGAGCTAGTTTCGGCAATTAAAGAACCAGGTTTTACAAAAAGCCGACGTATGACACAATTAACTGACCGATGAAACTCTAAACGATATTTTCAAAGTTTACAAAGTAGGAAAAAGAGTTTCTAAAAACAGCACGAACAACAAACAAAAAACTAACGAGATACCGAAACACAAGAAAACTATTTTGAAGAAAAAAAGAGATGGTATCAAAGCGAGTTATTACAAATGTATTTGGTCTGGCAGTTAACTGACAGATTTTCCAAAAACATATACTTGAACTAATAGCTGTTTTCCACCCGTGATGTGTTTTTTAACTTGTGCACGCCCGAGGTTTTCAAACATATGCTGTGGTATGGCTTTGAGCGTTGCTTTTTCAGCGTGATAATTAAGCTCTCCATGAAGAGATATAACAGTGTATCTTTTTATTATATAAACATGAATTCACCAGTATTCCGAGGCTTCCAGCTGTGGGATTTGTGTCGATAATAGAAGGTTTAGCTGCTCTTGTTTTGCGTGTGTTTGTCTATCTATCAACGCGCTTGCTAGAGAGTTTCGCACTTTAATTCTGTAATTTCTTGGCATTCCATTGGTTGAGAGCAAATACCTCGACAATTAGATATCTGATCTAGTGAGAATATAAAAAGCTGCAAGGTTTGTGAGAAAGGTGTAATTCGCGTTGCGGTAGTGAATCGAGCTAGTATTTTCTCAACATTTGAGGGTAAAGTAACATTTCTAAAAGCCTTTGTCAGAATTTTGCTAACCAAGGTTACCGCAATTGAAATTGTTTTTCTCAACCGAGGGTAAGACAAATTTCCCCCTGGCTACTGTAACCATCTTAAAGGCTTTAGGTGACCCGCTGTTTTTCGAGGTCACATTTGTCTTCTTTCAAAATTATCACAAAATCTGTTTTCTTATCTTTACAGAAAGTTCGATTTTCACGCTTAGTACTTCAAGTCAAGTGGGAAAGCAGATATGATTTCTAAAGCTCTCAGCATCTTGCTTCTTATTCTAGTG
This sequence comes from Zoanthus sanctaehelenae, assembly GCA_028564885.2. Classification (NCBI taxonomy): domain Eukaryota; kingdom Metazoa; phylum Cnidaria; class Anthozoa; order Zoantharia; family Zoanthidae; genus Zoanthus; species Zoanthus sanctaehelenae. Next base: position 10,503 of record JAOTRI020155190.1, read on the forward strand.
GTGTGCCAACTGTGTTCCTCCCGAGGGTCTCGACGCCATCAAACTAAATACAGTACAAACCTGGTACGTGTGTAATGTAACTCTATCTTAACTTTGATTTATTAGATTTTGACTTTAGATTCCTTTAACTGAGCTAACCAATTCAAACTGTGTGTAGTTACCATAGCGTATAATCTGACCTTTCTTTTAATGACCATGCGGTTTATCGACAAAACTTTAGAATGCCGCGTTTGGTGTCTGATAATGCAATGGGCTTGATAACTTCACCTGCCGCCCATCTGCTACACCAATATGTATTAAACCATTTCAATATCAGTTTAAAGATTACAACTTCTTAAATACTATCTCTTAAAATCTCAAGATGTCAAATTCAGCATCTATTATGTGCTGCTAGGACAGAACATGGATTTCGTCAATCTTTTAGATAAGAAAGACGTTCATATTACAGACACGACAAATTTTTAGTTGTAAAATCTTTACAAGAGGTTTCAGAAAACAACAAGCAAAATATTCTTTGTTTTGACGTCAATAAAACTTGCAAACGTCTGTTGTAATTTTCACGCTACTGCACAGCTTGCCAAAGAGCTGTTTATGACGCATTGTGGTTGAAATTTGTTGAAGTGCTGAAAGTTTGTTTTAAATGAAGTTCCGATGGCCGACATTAAGGACGTGCTTGTTTGTGTGCAGTTGATCGATCGCTATGCTCCGCCCAGCCAATTTGGAGTCTAAGGGCCAATTAACAAAACTCTTTTCTTAATTAGTGAGGCGGAGCTTAAAAAGAGCATGATACGTCTTGAAAAGGAAATTCCTTTATCATTAGGACTGACGGCATGTGTTTTTTCATCTAAAAAATACCTCACCGAGAGTGCAAAGTGGCTTATAAACGTGCCATCGATTCTGTTTTTAAAATTTTTTTGTGCTAAAAATGTAGCATTAAACCTTGCGATATAAAGCATATTCTTTGGACAAAGTTATTTTGTTTCGAACTTGGGTGATTGTTGCATAATGGCAACGTGTTTAATGAAGTTATCAGCAATAAGTTTTCCAGCAGTGTTTTGAGTGATGACTGAAAACTATTGAAAACAATTTGCCGCGCCACTAAAATGCAAAATATAACCTTTGCCTTCGGTTAGAATGAATGCCCTGGATTAAATTTCTTGTAATTTTTTTTATCCGTTGCCCAAAGACAGGGCGTATAAATTCGGACTGTTTTTATTCCCGGTGTTCATTTCGTTCAAAACTTGCTTAAAAAGGAGCTAGAGCTGCACGCATAGAGAGAGCTGACATCTTGTTAAAATGAAGCGAACACTGTCACAAAAGATTAGTTTGTATGTTTTACTGACTTTTCTTTCCTGGTTTGTAAGCTGCACTTTTTCGAGCGGGAAGAGTTCTATCAGTAGCAATTCAAGCGTCACGGATGGAAACCAATTCTTGAATGGAAACTGCAACTGTTCAGGCGATAATGTAAGCTTGCACTTGCATCAAAATTAACTTAACTAGTTATATTATTCCATTAACGCGCTTCCCTATATTATTGAGTACAACTTGAACAATCACAAGAACTATTATTCCAGGCATATTAAGTAGTATTTTTACTATATTCATGTTCTTTTGAAATTGGGAAAAAAAGTTACTCAAAGAATTTAAACCAGTAGATTTTTAAACTAGATGTTATGGTTTTACGGATATGGCTTCCAAACTTTAATTCATGTGACTTTTGACCGAAAAGGAAACCTTTTATTTTCTTGGTCCCAGTGTTGTTTCAGTTTATGATTATGTAACTGATAGCAAGCTTAATACACCTCTCTTTTATCTTCTTCTTCTTTTTGCCGTTGATGATAATTCAAAATCAATTAAAAAAGAGATTTAGTTAAGAGGTGATTTTCTTTGCAAGAGAGCTCCTCCATCAACGCCATATGTTTCTCACACGCTACCGTGGGGGCCAAAACACCTCAAAATGTCACACCACCATATAGTTTGTCAGTAAAAAGATGATAAGTATTCCATTCTTTTGAATGGTTGAGTTGAGAAGACAGATATTTGGCAAGTAAAAGTTACTTAGGGTGTATACTAAATGATAGATGTTGGGTTTATCAAAAGAACGAACTGAATTAGTAAAGATTATGATAATAAGTCAATAGTTTATTGATCTTTAAGTTTGAAAGACTTGCTATGAAGACGTTTTAAAGTTAAAAGAAGTTAGATAAATGGCAATTTAATATTGGTAGCTTCAGACTAAAGTGAAGCCGGATTGCTCCGTGAAAGTTGCAACTTTCATGATAACTAAAGCAGAACAGTTTTACCGAAGGATAGTGATTTCCAAAATGGTCGATGATGGCTTTGCTGAAAAGTTGATATATAATCACTCATCTATTAACAATTTTTCGTTGCTTTTTTGCATTTATTTTGTGAAAAAAATCGGGCGAAAGAAATCGGGAAAACATTTTATTTACTTTCTTTTAAAATAATTCCTTTCCAGCCGACAGTTTGTCACAATCGACATTTATTGTTATTTATTTATTTGTTAATTACTTTTCCTTAAATTAGAATTGAAATAATAATAATTTAGAAAATATACTTCTTAATCAATCACCTTGTAAAAACAAATAGAAGTCTGCCAATTTGAGATATTCTTTGCATGTTTTCACCATTAAGATATATGAACTACTTTTCAAGGCAAAAGTACTGTTTAGATAACCGTTTATGCTCGCCTCAACAAAACAAACAAAATGAATGGTTGTTATATTTCTAATTTTTCATTAATTGATGAAAATATGGTTCAAAAGTTAGACTAAGTGAATTATGTCTTTGAATGCAAGTTTCTGTTAAGCTGTCAGTTTTTAAATTTTGAAGATAAAACTAAATTTAACAATATTATAGATGTGTAGTCTTTTAGACACAATGGCGCCTATATTGCTAGCAGCAGCAAATAGCTACACGGATTTGGTTAATCTTTTCTTGAAACTAAAAACGCGTGAAAACAATTTAAGCGGTTACAGCGGTTTCGAAACGGCTACATATTTGTTTTTAAAGGCTAAACCCACAAAATATTTTCTTTGTGTGTGGTCAACCTGATAACCTTTATTCTTTGTAAACTTTTTGAAATTAATAATGATAATAATGATAATAATAATAATAATAATAATAATAATAATAATAATAATAATAATAACAATAATATATAGGTGTCAAGTCTTCTAGCCTACTACTGAATTAGGGACACCATCTTTACCATTCTCAGGTAGACAAAGACCTTAAAAAAGTATTTTCCATAGAATATTTCGTAGTACAATTGTAAACTCAGAAATTTTGCCGAGAAGAAATATAAAGATTAACTGAGAAAACACTATAAATTATGCCTCAGGTTCTTAAGTTTTATATATGTTCTTAGTTGCGGGTTATTACTGTAGTAAATGTGAGTTGAACAAAACTGCAATCAAAGACTTGAAAGTTAATATTTTATTTGTAAGATTGATTCAGTTGTGAAATGACTCTCGTTCCTTCTCGGGTTAAACAGAAATTAAAATTAATAGTTGCATGTACATTGCTGAGGCCCTCTTTTCTTTTCTTTTCTTTTTTTTTTGTTTCTCCGGCTTCAAAAACAACCTAATTTGTGGTTATTTTTCAGAGCGATTTGAAATGATGAAAAATATCGAAATAAAAAGACAAGTATTTGAAAACTGGCAGTGCTAGTCGGCTGAGAAACCTTTAGTATTCATTTCACATTTGGAAAATAATAGATATACTAAATGTAAAACAGTGCTTATGTGTTTTTATTGTAAATTATTAGATTCAGTAATGTTTTAACTAGAATTTTTTTAACAGCCTTAGACTGAGCTTTTTTCTAAATTGTTCTTAATGTTCGTTCAGGCTTATAACGTTTTTTTTTTTTGGCATAAAGCGTGTAAATGTGATGAGGATGTTCAAATTGTTGTTAGTCTGATCTCTTGCGCTCCTTTCAAGTATAATACTATTATGAATCAAAGGCTCTATGAGCTACTCATTCATGAGAATGTCAATTACAAAATGGCATAGTTGTTTGAAATAGAGTCGTTTTTATGACTGTAGCCAAGTGAAAAAGATGGGTACATCGTGAAGTCACAGATCCTTGACTTTTGGTCTAGGCTAGCCTGCCTACGGGCTCTTTTGTTTTCCTTTTATATTCCGAAAATGAGTTAAAATTGTTTGTTAGACGCGTGTGCGGGCGGAAATACCGCTGAACTGGCTCGAAGGCGCTGCTAACACATAACGGCTAACAGAATCCCACATAATTCCAATACTCCTTCATTTCGCGTTTCACGCTTATGAATGAGTAAAAACCAGATTCTATTTATCACGCTGCACGAAAAGCAAAGTTCTTTTCCCTCTCCCAGATTTAACAAGTTTTTTCTATGTATCTTTTTTTTTGCAGGGCAAAAACAACAAGAATGGCAAATTCGATCCTTATGGCAGCTGGAATCGCTTCTTGGAATTAAATCCAAGAAGCAGAAAGAATAAAAGTGGAAAGAATAGAAATGTGCAAATACGATACAAGGTAATATGGCCTCTCAATTTTGAAGGTTATTAGTTTTCTGGTAAAAGCTTACCAGAATTTTGTAGCTAGATTTGGTTTTGTTAAATATATTGCAAAGTTTTTTCGGAAGTAGAATCCTGGTGAAAGAACAAACTTTCTGCTGCTCTCAATATTACGAGATCCGGAGAGGATTTTGCTTTATGAATTAAGATACCAAAAACCATATTTCGTTATATGAAATATTGTTAACTTTACGGTAGCACTGCGAATTAGCTGTGAAACGGCAAAACATCTAGCCCTAACCCTTACTCTAAAATTTTATAGCCGGCTATATAGGATTAGGGTTAGGGATTTAATTATATAGGAATTATTGTTTTCCTGTTTTGCTGCTGTTTCGCTCTTTAGGGGTGCTATGTTTGTCACTTAGCTTCTTTTTGCTATTCTTAAAAAGTATACCTTAAAGTTTTGCCAAAATGTCCATTCCCATCGATCCTACCACAATTAGTTTTCTCAGCCAAACTGGCCCCCTACATCGGGTTGGGGCAGGAGGCCATAAGTAGGAGCGAGCAACCCCCATAATAGACCTATGTCACGGCGTTTTCACGAACTGGTTTATTTTTAGATCGCTTTTAGCGGGAAATTTCAATAGAAGTTTCAGTCCCGGAGGAATCAGGCAGTTCATACAAATTAACAATGATGTTAATGATCAGGTATGGACGCATGTGATTGATTTGAATTCTCGTGAACTGAACTAAAAGTAAGTCGGTTCGTAAAAACGCCGTGACACTAGAACATTTAAGTTGCTCGCTCCTACTTATGGGCTCCTGGTTGGGGTAAATTTAACTCTGGGTTAAGCAGAAAGTACAAGCATCGTTTGCTTCTCTAAGGAGAAGATTACAGCTCTTTTAAAATACTGCTCAGATTGTCCTATAGGAAAAAACTTGTTAATTTCCAATTTGCAGCTACAAATCGTCTTTGTAAACTAAATATTTAACCCAGAGTTAGTGTTCATAAAGTCCGGCTTTCTAGCCACACCCCTAGCTTGATTCATTGTTCTGCTAAGATAACCCAGGTCCCCATTTTTCCTGGGTAGGTAAATGAGTACCAGCGTCTGCTAGAGCTAACCTGCGATGGGTTAATGTCCCTTCTAGACGTCTTCAACCGAGACTCTCATGTCCGTTTAAGTAACCCGCTGTGGATATCAAAGTAAAGCACCGGCTCAAACAAGCCACCGGGCTCGGAAGATCAAACGTTTTAACTTGTATTCGCTTTGTCAGCTTTATTAATCCACCTCTGAACCGTTAAGTCTTTACCTTCTAATTCATGGCTCGAAATTAATGAATTTTTACGGTTGCATTTTTTTGTATTTAAAAAAGTTGAAAAGTAGTGGGAAGTTAGCGACCTCTGGAGGATAATTTCTGCTTAGTTTAGCTGTTGGAGATAAATATTGGTCAACAAATTGCGACCGTTGTTGAAGTTTTGTCGCAAAAGTAAAAAATTTGTCGCAATTAGTCGAGCGCTGTAATTAAGTCGGCTACTGCGGTACAAAATAGTTACAGCACTTGGCTCCTTCAGAATTTGTGATTGTCTCTCTACATTCAATAATGAAGCTTAACATTTGAGACAAGGAGAATAGTACAAAATGAATATTGGTCTTAACTTTATATACACTATCGTATATAAATTTACCGTTTTAAAATGTTTCTATATCTAAACTTCCTGTTAACCTTTTAGTCCATACCAGGACCTCCTGGCCCACCCGGCCCTCCCGGACCGTTGGGTCCTGCAGGAGCCAAAATGACTGAGGCCTATATGATGGCACAATTCCGCAACCTTGTGCGCGGTAAGCAGCTTTCGTTTTGTACTTTTCGTGTTTTTTTTTCATATTTTCTGCGTTTGTAGCAGCCAAAACCAGGCACTATATACAGGATGATTTCAGTATTTCGCCTACTTATTTATGCATGCAGTTCATCGCGTAAATTATAGATAGATAGATAGATAGATAGATAGATAGATAGATAGATAGGTTTATTTCAAAATCATCATAGGAATCGCTAAGGTTGATTTTGTTTGATTAAACAATAGTAAGCCCCATGCAGTGCGGACGTTTTACCCACTATACTAATAAATCTCGAGATATGGGAGTCACTGGACCGAAGCTGTCGTCATATTGTTGCTGTGATGTTAACCAGTGAGGCAGGGCTTCCTTGAAAAGTGGTTAGAGTTGCTCAACGGACAGTTTTGAAAATGACCCAGTTTCAAGTACAGTACGATTTTACGTTGTCAACTCACGTGCAACTGTTTTAAGCCTGCGTTATAAGGGCGGTGTCGCGTCCTATATAAGGTTTTATTCGGCCTTTTGTAAGAATATTTTTAAAATACTAATCGCAGATCATTTTAAAATAGGCATTTTTCGAATTGGAGGTGCATTTCAATATATTAAAAAATCATTTTTAAGTTCAGGTTGCTTTTAATCTGTCGCATACCTAATATTTAAGGACCACTATTCTATATCGAAGTGTTTTCCTCACATGCATAACGAATTTGTGTTTTCTTTACAGAGTCATCCCAGAGGCGCGCCAGGAGAATTACAGACCAGGTTAGGAACTATTAGTTGTTAATCCTTTCAGTCCCATTGGAATTATTAATTTCTCCCAACTTGAGCCCATACTTTACATTGAACAAGTATGAGAGAATTTCACTTTCAATCATCTGTAGTTTCCTTAGTTTGATCAATTCACATTTTCTTATTACCAACTGTCTTAATTTGTGATTGTTATGTAAGGTGAAGTTGAGTGTTGATAACTGATCGGGAGTGACAGGTTTAAACAATACTATCGCTTCCACAAAATTAGCACTCGTCTGATATAAGACCGTCATCTAACCTTTGTTTTCCATTGAAATATATTATAATTTTCCGTTCAGCGGAATTCATCATAGAACCAGACCCATGCATGAATAATTTAAGTAATTTAACAAAAAAAAAATTTACAAGGAAAATTTAACAAGGAAATAATTAAAGTTTTTAAACAAAAAACTTTTGAACAAGGGATAATTTCCGTACCAGGGCGTACTAATATCCGCATGCAGTTTTATTGCGTGTAACTACAAAAGTTAGGGTCTGGGTAACAGTTAGTTTGTAACAATGGTACGCATGCACCAATACGTACAGAAAATTTACCGTTAGCAAATGTTCAATGGAATCTCATTTGATTGTGAACGAGCGGCGTTTACAAAAACTTAACTTAATTCTTTAAAATTATAATCTCCTATGGTTGGATTAACAAAAAGATTCTACGCGGGTAGTTTGTTTATATGTTTGATGATTTCAGTCTTTAAATTGTTCGTATATCTGTTTTTATTTCAATAACAGCTCGACTTGAAGAAATATATAATATAGACAATCAAAACATTAATTGGAAAACGATGTACCTCGCATTGGTTTATAATAAATATTAGTATAAATTTACTATATTATATTGTGAATCTGTGAATTTGATTGGCTCTTTCACTGTTTTCTATCTGCTGATAGAAAACAGTTGTGAATAGTCAATGAAAATCGTTCTTCTATCAATTTTGTCCAATCACGAGACTGAAATCGCTTTGAGAAAAAAAAAGAAACAAAGGCGTCACAACAATTTGCCGAAATTTCGGACCAAGAAATTGAATATTTAATTGAAAGAGCAGTTCCAGAAAAAACGAAAATAGCGACAAAATATTGAATGAAAGGTTTTAACGGTAAGATAAAAGTTTTACTTATATATCCGTAAGAAAGATTTGTTTCACTCCTCAGTGCACATCGCGCGTCAGTGTTTGAAATCTTTGTAAACATAATAAAACAATTTTTCCTAAACGTTACTCCACGTTTTTATGCAATGTGAACATTGAAAATTTATACTACTGATAAAAACAATTAGACTACTGGCCCTCGTTTTCCACGAACGAAAGTCAACTCGGCTGCGCCTCGTTGACTATTTGCTCGTAGAAAACTCGGGCTCGTAGTCTAATTGTTAATTAGTAAAACTCTACTAGTATACTAATCCAAATGCCGTAATCTGATTGGCTGAGCTACTCGTATACTATCAGCCATTAGAGTGTAGTGGGTGAAGGTCGTCTTAAAAAATGGCGAGGTCTTCGCACTTTTGCGTAGTTTCACGGAAAGATTTGGAACTTTTTCACCGACACATCACCCCATAGAATAATCTAATTGTTAAATAATGCAGTTCCTTAACGTATCACAGAAGGATCGCTCTGGGGCACTCAAGTACAACGAATTTAGACATCTTTGGACTTTGCTAGAAAAGTGGAAGGTATAAGTTAATTTAGTCAGTTTTACGCTTGACATCAATTAGAATTTTTTCAGAACTTACAAGTTTTGCCTATCCACCAAAATGTTTTGTTCGCGAGCTATCAAGATAGTTGGGGAATCACGATTTCAGGGTTAAACAATAAAAGATTTGTAATCGATTTCCGATCGTCTCAAGTTCGGCAGGCGCATTCATGCATTTGTTAAATGGTCGTTAAGAATGCTCTTATTCGGCTACCAATGAAAGACGTTCAATATGTCACGTGATATTTTGGTGTTCAGTTTGTGAATTCGGCAAACCAGCGCATGTGATGATCACAGTATATTAATCAATGAACAGCAGTGAAGGTACAACAGCTCCCGGACACAGTATCAAAGGTCGTTCAGTACCCCACGAGCTTACCACAGGATACCTTGATACCTAGATTTCGACTTCTTCCCAGTGTCCTGCAAGAGCGAAAGAGAGGACACTGGGGACGAGGTTGCTCCTGTTGCTCCTATGTTTATGTTTTGAAAGACGTCATTACGAAAAGTTACAAAATCGCTAGTTTCGCTATTTCTGAACGTATGTTGCCTAAAATGGTAAGTTATCTTGCCTTTAGGGTCCTTTACAAAATATATTTGTCTTGTATTTTTTTCTTCAATATTTTTAGAGAAATCGATTTTGGTGAGAGGCCCTCTTTAATATCATATAAAGTCTTCAGTTCTGAATCGCCTGTAGGAAACGTTACAAAATATTTTATTTCTTTGCCGTTTTTTCACCGATGTTGCTCAGAAACTTAAATTATTTTATTTTTAGGATACTTTAGCTCATAAATTTGACTTGAATAGTTTTTCTTCGTTATTTTTAGAAAAATACAACCTCTGCGACTTTAGCTTAATTGCCGCTCGAGTACTTTTGGAAAGAATTTTACTAAAACTACTTACATTTCTTTGCTTTTCTCTTTAAGTTTATAAGCTTACTACAGAACTTAATGCTTTGCTTTGCTAGAAGACTAAACGGGCTGCCAAAGTTTGATTATTAAGC
>JAOTRI020155191.1:0-10007 GCA_028564885.2 Zoanthus sanctaehelenae
GACCGCAGTTACATCAGACTTTCACAGAATTTAAAACTATTTAAAAAATTAACGTTGGCTATCCCACCGAAAGGGGGGGCCGCGGTCCGTCCGGCACACCCCTAAATCCACGCCTGAGAAATAAGAACAAATTGAGGCTGAAACAGCCTTGGTAAATCTAGTTTTTACTAAAAAGCGTGTAGTTGAGAGTTCAAAGCTTTATGTTAATTTGTCCAGTCACAATCGAAGATGACTAAGAATGACCGAAACATGTCATGTTCGCTCCGAAAATGTTGTCCTATTTTTTAAATTTATACGAACAGCATACGAATTTGAACAAAATATGACGAAACTGCAGAGTTTGCTTGTTTTATAACCCAATGATTAGAAGCCTTTTTCCGCCAAAATGGGAAACTGGATTGCAAAATAATAAGTAAAATATGTTTATTTTATTATTATCGTACTTCGCGGTGCACAAGTCAAAACTCTGACACTCTGATTCTAAAGATTTCAGACGACTTTTTGAAGTTTCTAAATGTGTTTGGGTTTTTTTGAAATAGAAGAAATGAACAATCGCTTCGAATTGAATCGAACTTAATCAATTCAGTTTGCGTCAACTCATCAAACATGAACCTATAGTACTTAATTAGTAGCTATAGTCTTCATGAGAAGAATTGAATAATAAAATAATAATAATAATAATAATAATAACAATAATAATAAATATTTAACATCAATTGCGAAGGAAGTGGTTGCCCATTCTTTCTAGTCAGAGGCTAATGATTAATCGCTCGACGGCTTAGATAATGGCGTGAAGGTCGAATTGGCTTTCTTCCTTGATTTGAGAATAAATAGATTTTATTCTTAGAAATTTAATACTTAAAGGCTTTTTTGTTTCTACGATAAGCTGGAATTATTTTTTGTAGTTCGAAAATGCTTGTATTCATTTACTATAATTCACAATTTCAAGCTGGGTAAGTGCACAGTTTCAGTTCGCTTTCACATGTTTAATTGCAGCTAGGAAGTACATTTTGTCGATGGTTTAAATGACTAGCTTAACACTACAGAAACCGGAGATAAGCGTCAGCTCCATGGGCCACTAGGCTGGTAAAGGGTTTAGCTAGCATTATAGATACCATGCAGTAGTATAATCTTAACACTACAGAAACCGGAGATACGCGCCGGCTCCATGGGCCACTAGGCTGGTAAAGGGTTTAGCTAGCATTATAGATACCAGTATAGTAATCTTAACACTACAGAAATTGGAGATAAGCGTCGGCTGCATGGGCCACTAGGCTGGTAAAGGGTTTAGCTAGCATTATAGATACCAGTAGTAATCTTAACACTACAGAAACGAGAGATAAGCGCCGGCTCCATGGGCCACTAGGCTGGTAAAGGATTTAGCTAGCATTATAGATACCATGCAGTAGAAATCTTAACACTACAGAAACCGGAGATAAGCGCCGGCTCCATGGGCCACTAGGCTGGTAAAGGATTTAGCTAGCTTTATAGATACCAGTAGTAATCTTAACGCTACAGCAACCGTAGATAAGCGCCAGCTCCATGGGCCACTAGGCTGGTAAAGGGTTTAGCTAGCTTTATAGATACCAGTAGTAATCTTAACGTTACAGAAACCGTAGATAAGCGCCGGCTCCATGGGCCACTAGGCTTGAAAGGATTTAGCTTTTTTTTAATGGACTAGCAGTTAGCATTTGAGTTTATAAATTCGAGCGAACACAGGTGAGATAACTGTGTGGACATTTGAGGAAAACACCCAAATATGTTTCTATTGTAACGAAGTTAAACCCTAGCAAGGGAATTGCGTGGCTTCCTTGAGCAAATAACCTTGTTCTCTTTGTAATATCGTAAGCTCTAACACTAACCAGACAAAGTGTTGTATCCTGGAGCGGAACAGTTCAAGTCGTTCAACTGACCAGAAACCATGTTTTTAAGTCTCTAAAAAATGGATTGGCGAACATCGTTAGTTCAGTTTATCGTAATTCTGTCCGCGTGGAGGAAATCTAGAAGCTATCAATTTAGAAAGCGCATATTCGATAATTATTGTTCAGCTGTGCTATTTACAGTATCTAAAATGTGATTGCAAGAAGTATCTGGAATAACTATATGGATATATGTATGTTGTTCGGTGGAATGGAATAAAGAATAAATACAGTCGTACAAAAAACTGATTGGTTTATGTTGACAAATGTATTTGGAATATTTGGATTGGTATATGCCCCGAGCGAGAATCAAACACACGTCTCCCAACAGACGTGTATTTATTCTTTATGTGAAATAATATTTTGAATTTATGCAGATCCGCAGGTTCTGCGGTCTACAGTTCCGGAGATTAGTACTACCCGAACTTATGCAATATTTGATAAAATCTAATGTTTATCAACATTACTTTTGCTCGTAAATATTTTTCACTTGTCACTCAAGTAATAAAAGCTAAAACTTTCTACACAAAATTGTGTTTTTTAGTGAAAGTGAAACACACATTTTTAATTTTAAATTTTAAGCGTTATTCAGTTTAATTGGTTTTCTCTAAAAAACTTTATTTCATCTTGTTTAATTGATCTTTTTTGGAGTAACTTGATACTAAAAATTCGAATTCCAAACGCTAATTAAAATGAATTAGTTATGTTTTTTTCTTAAATTAGTTACAACTTAATGTGTATTTATGATAGAAAACCGGTCTGAAATGTAATGAAATTTTAATTTCAGTTTTTACATTATTTTCAGAATGTTTGATTATGATCTTTTTCTTTAATGACAAATTAATACTTCACTGACTTCAGCTTTTTTTACTTAGGCCCTGATTACATGGAACGGGCTGCCCCGTTGAGCGGGCTGAGTTTTTCTAACGAGATCCCGGCTTTCCCCATAAAATCTATAAAAATTTGGCTCGCGATTACATATGTAATACAGGGCTAAGGTATGGTTTTCTGCCTGCTTAACCGGGCCAGCCGGTCTCATATTATGAGGGCCTTAACTGAATGGTAAATCTATATATTGTATCAATAGACGAAGATATTCAACTCGTCAAGGAACCGAACAACAAAACAGAAGACACAAGAAATTTCGATTCAAATACAAGATATGTAAAACCTGTTAATTATAACAACACTTACAAGCTTTTTTTAAAATGAACGAGTTAATTTTTTTCTGAGGCAAATTGTTCTAAATTCTGTTCTTATTTCTAGCAGCTCAAAATGGAGGAAAAAACATAATAGAAACAGGCAAGGTATTGCAAAACGATGGGCCTTGCATTTAATAATAAATCTGTACCATTGTGAGACTTGTGTTGCTAAGTTAATTTATAAGTTTTAGCAAAGTCTCTAAGTAAAATATTTTCCTAGATATTCGGAGCTTCAGCCTGAGATTGATTTTAAATCGTTCTTAAACTTTTGGCCAATTTGAGCTTTCTTGTTCTTACAAAGTTGTTCATGTAAAAAGTGTGTTTCTTTACCTCTAATATCGCCGGGCACTAATATAAGCCCGACCTATATATTTATAGTCACCGTTTTGTCTCCTTGGCCAAGTAGTATCTCTAAAATACAAAAGAATATAAACAATTTATCTCTGGATGTAATATTGTTGAAAAATGTTTAGGTGCTAGTTGGCTGGAATAGCTATAAGACTTAACAAGTCAGCCTAACACAACACTGTGTTTCAGTGCTTAATGAGACGTCTTTCAGCTTTAGTTTTATAACATACCTTTTTTAGAAAAAACAGTTTTGAATGAAAAACAACAGGATGCAAAAATATATAATACAGGAAAAACTTCTTCAGTTCAAAAAAGAATATGCATGATCAAATTCCTTACTTAGTAAAGTTAATAGTTTTAAATAAAAAGGATCGAAGATTTAAACATGGTACAAAGTAGGTTCTGTTAAGATAGTCAAGATTTCATTATGCAATTCTTTTGTTTTGACGTTTTATTAAAACAAAATTTCTCTTCAACTGATTTTTATAATAATTTAGATGTGATTTGGGTCTTGAGGAACAAAATTGGAAACTATCTATGCTTTCAGTTTCATTCAAAATTATTAAACCGGGAACCGCATTGAGATAAAACAATTATTTGGGGATTTGTTTTTAAAGGGATTTTTCTAAATTTAAGCACGCACAATATTAGACCAATTAGATCCGGAGCGAACCCATAACTTTATATTTTTTTAGTTAAAAGTAAAACTAACTGTTCCAAAGTCAAACAGGTGCAGTCTGGAAAACAAAACTAACCACATCTTCTTAAATCCAGAACAACAAAATAATTCCATTACGAGGTAAAAGAGTATACGACTTCCATTCCAAGTGAGCCTTAATTATTGATTTGCTCTAGTCCAAATAAACACAAATTTAAAATATGGAAAATTCTCGATTAATGTAAAAAAAAAATTTGGGAACAAAATTTATACAGTGTATTTTCTATTGATTGCAAAAAATAATGTCTGTCAATTATCTTTTACCTTAAAACTGACAGCTGCCAAAAACTGTAACGAGTATATATATTTTTTTATTTGCATGCATACTTAAATTGACGACAAAACGAAATGAGACTTTTATCTTTCAAAATGTTTTGATTTTTGGACATTAATTTGCATAACCATTCAAAAGCAGAACAGAATTTCCCGCGAAGAACACAGTTACGTTTTGTTACTTCTCTCTTGGAGATTTTCTTTCTGGGCAAAATCCATTCTCGATTGAAGAATAACTTCAACATCATCCCATATATATATACGAACGAAGGCCAACAAAGAAAAATTGAAACCTTCTTTCTGAGTAGCCAATGGTGTTAAAAGCCACTTAACACAGAGCTTTCTCTCGTGTTTATGCCACGTAAACTATCTTAATTACTAGAGCTGCAAGTTAAACTTTCCACCCACGAAGCTAGTCTTTTTGACAACTTGAAACTCTTCAAATATAATGTCAATGCAAAAGAAAATGGAGAGCATACAAAGATAAACTCCTTAAGGTACTTATAGAATTAGAAAAAAGTTTATCGAGAAACTCTTATCTTATCTAGTGCAGTAACAAAATTTCTTTATTGAAGTTTTTTGCCGACTTTTTATCAATAATAATCTAATATTTCCGCGCTTCAACAGAAACTTTTAATATTAATTGGCTAGGAGGATTCACTGTTAAACGTTGTCAGATTTAGCAGAAAATTATTTGGATTCTAAAACTGTAAAACTAGTTTGACATTGTTTTAGTTGTGTGACAGTGTAACTATATAAGTTGCGATTCTCGACTAGAAGTCTTTGTTTTTTTAAAGCAAAGGGTTGGCCGGTTGACTAATTTTAGAAAAGTACTATATTCATCAAAATTCAGTGTAATTACTCTAAATCATTAATTAGATTCTGACTTCAACAGATAAAAAATACGCCGCAAAGATGTAAAAAGATGGTTTACTTTGTGGCCAAAATTTGTTGCACTCATGATCAGTTTCTACCGATCGACTGCACGTTCATCGTGTTCTTGTTTCTTTTTCAGCAAGCATCAAGCAGGTAAGTAAATATTTGTTGTTAAGCAAAGTAAAGCTAGAAAACTATACTAAAGCATAAATGTTATGGCTTTCAGTGGCCAAGTTTTTCTTCAACGGATGAAAAATCACATATGTTTGCTCAGGTTAAGATCAATGCTGGTAGTTTTGACTTTTCCGGATCAAGCGTTTGTTGAACTTGTTTGACCTTAATTTACTTTGTCCAAAGTTCTTTTTTAAGACCACTTTTTGTTGTTTGACAACATTGTAAAAGAAACCACTAATGTATTTTTAAATCGAAGTTAGTTTTGTTAGTGTATTGGAAACATTTCGGTCAGTTTTTATTTTATAGTTAGAATAACAAATTGTTTCGAATAGAAGTTTAGGACTCATAGTCATATGTCGCTAAATTAATTCTAATTTTTAGCTGTACCGTAAAAATTTGCTATTTGAAGGAAAACACAGATATTATATATATGATAATCTTAACTTAAGAGTAACTCTAAGAATAATTATTTTTCACACATTTCACAAAAAAATGTGTAGCATAACCTTTGACTGACCAAATTTAAAGAATTGAGCCCAACGTTTTTACTATGTAAAGACGCTTTTATAAACAAGGACTAACGTCCGAAACGTCAGTAAGTATTTCTTTTTTACGGTGTAGAATTTACATTTTTATTACCAAATTGCTTTTATAAACAAGAATACTGGAAATGTACAACTTTATTACAATTTATGTGTGGCAAAATAGCTAAAACAAAACCAAAACCTTAATAAGAGCGATTGAAATCTAGCATAAACACAAACACAGAGCCGGTAAACAAATGTGAAAAAAACACACAAAAGGACGAAAAAGATCGACGCACACGTATATTATATGTTATAATACAGCTACGATATAATTGTGATGTTGGGAGAGACACTCTAAACGTTGGTCAAGGCTCGAAATTTTACAACATTTTAGTGTCTCTCCCAACATCACGCTCTATTTCACCGATCAAATCATAGAAAGTTGTGGTCTAACGCTTAAATACGGACGCAGATATTAAAAAAGAACATAGAAAAGCTAAACTTGGACTAAGA
This sequence comes from Zoanthus sanctaehelenae, assembly GCA_028564885.2. Lineage (NCBI taxonomy): Eukaryota > Metazoa > Cnidaria > Anthozoa > Zoantharia > Zoanthidae > Zoanthus > Zoanthus sanctaehelenae. The sequence continues at coordinate 6,551 of JAOTRI020155191.1, forward strand.
ATGAAGAAATAGACGTAGCGGTAAATTACAACGCGGACAGAGGCAGAAACACAGGTTAAGACGAAAAAGCAAACACGAACTTGTGCGGCAAAGCCGAACCACAAAAGACGTAAACGTAAACGAAGACGCAGACATATATGTAAACGTTAACATAAATAAATATGAAAATGCCAACGTAGACAAAAATAAAGATGAAGACGTAAGCGTAAACGTAAACGTAAACACAAACATAAACGTAAAAAAAGCTTAAGTCGCAGACTTAAAAAAAAATAGAAAGACACGTAGAACGGGTAAAAAACACAGACGCAAACGTGTAGAGAGGTTAACAAAGATGACGCAAACTGACAAAAACAAACTTAACAGAGAATTCTTAGGTTACTGAATAAAAATATCAGTAGACCTGAATTGACCAAGACGTAGCCACATACGTGAAACTGGCTAACTTGAATAAAAGCACAGACCTAGAACTAGACGTAAACAAAAACAATTACAGAAACGAAAAATTGGCGTAAACAAAACACTGAGATATGCGCAAAGGCAAAGACACAGAAGTTGAAATAGACGTTAACAAATATAAACAAACGCAAACACAGGCGTAACTGAAAATATAGACGTAGCCGTATAGGTGTATACAAAGTCATAAACGTAAACAAACATACAAAAGCAAACACAGATGTTGACGAAGTAAAAAAAACCCAGATCCACATGAACGTAAATAAAAACAAACTCATAATGTTTACGTAAACAAAGACACTAACTAAAAACAAACTTGCAGCATTATTTTGTAGCTGTTAAAAATGTTTCCTTAAAAACGATTGAAATAATTGGTCTGCTTTCAAAACTTCCATTCACTAACTTGTAAAATGAACAGCAAAGTTTCATGTTCTGATCATGCAATTATATGTAACCAAAAGTAGTTGTTCCTCAAGGTCATGATCACTATTCATTAATTTATATATTTTGTTGACTTTGTCTACACAAATAACGCACTTCAAATGCTTTCTTTCAGTGATGCTGATGCGAACAGTAACAATGCCTCAAGAATTCTCCGTTCTTTGTTAGATAAAAGTAACTACGACAAGAGATTCCGGCCAAACTTTGAAGGTGAGCTGCCATTTCTATAGATTAACACTTTTTACATAGAAAGAACGTTCTAAAAAGTTTTCATTTTATGATGAGGGGGAAAGCGTAAATAAGAAAAAGACCTAAAATAATGATTATTCATTTGGCTTTCCTTGAAGAGTAAAAATGATTTGTATTCGATTCATTCTAACTTTTAAACCAGTTGATGAAACCCTATATAAAGTGATATTCATTTTGTTTGTCTTGACGAGAAGAAATGATTGGTGTTATTCATTCTAACTTTTGAACCAACTGATGAAACTCTATAAACTGAAAATTCTTTTTTATTTACTTGAAGAGTAGAAACGATTGGTGTTATTCATTTTAACTTTTGATCCAGTTCATGTTACCCTATATAAAGCGAAACAACTGTCAATTTCTAGCATTCAGCTCACAATTGTTTATTGTATATTCAAATGGTAAAACACTCTGCCAACGTGACTATAGTTAACAATCATTCACCAAAGTAGAAGTGAATAGTTTACTGCCAGTGGCGTATACTTAGCGAGCCATGAAGTAAGTGAACCATCTTTTAAAATATGCAATCTGAACGAACTTGGAACAAGAGACGAGTTTGAAGAAACAAAAATTTTTGAATTAACTAAGGAGATAATTAAAGCGGCATATTGAAAAAATTGTTCATGAAGATGTGGCAATGCACAGAAATTTTGTTTAAAGCTATAACACTTAATTCGTAACAGAAACTCGATCATTTATATCAGGTAAACAAGTTAAATGTTTACTTGATAACAACAAATTTAAGACGAAAAGAAGAAAACTTGATGAAAATACCAAAAGTAGGAACGGAAAGGCAAACAACATTTTATGCAGATTGTCTTCGCAAATCTTGACAACTTTGTTATTTATCTGTATTTTTGTTTCGTTATCTAGTTTTGTCCTTTTTGCTCTTCTTATAAAAACATATGAGTCGTTCTAGTTAGCCATATTTTATTAATAACTAGTCTTATTTTGAGGAGCTCATTTGCTATAAGCCTTTTGCTTCACTGCCATTAACTAATTCAATAACTTTATCTTCTATAAAACATTGTGTAAAAACTTATGGCATAATAAATGAATCTGAATTGCTTTTATCTTAACAGGTCCTCCTACAACTGTAGAGATGACGTTATTTGTTTCAGCAATTGGTGGGTTAAACGAGAAAGAAATGGTAAACACACTAGCTGTTATCTTTTCTCTTAAAATCTTTTTTAAGTACAAAAGCACAGTATAGACGTACACGCTTTTTTATTTACAAGAATCAATAAATTTTTCCTAGGCTCATTCTAAACTTTCTTAGTGGTTGCAACCTCAAATTGTTCTTCATTTTGTTCTTATTTCTAGCAGCTAAAATAGGAACATCTTAAGTATTCTTCTGTTTTATATTGTGTTTGCGGCTACGGTTAATTTATAAGTTTTGGTGATGCAGGTGGTTATGATTCGAGATGCAAAGCGTCTAGGTCCTAGGTAGATATCTAGCTCCAAGCACCGACACTGACTGACTGACTGGAGGATACTGTTTTTGTAATTTTAAAACCAAAATCAGGAGATAAAAATGCTCCTTATTTTCGAAGGGACGTACAATGTAGCCCTTCTTTCAGCACGTGCACTTTCTGCTATTTTGTTTTCCGCTTGAAAATCAACTAATACGGTACAGTGTGGATATCGCGAGTTACGTTAGGGAAGACAATCAACGAGCGCAAAAATGGATAATGGTTCCTTTAGTTAATAATAGTTGATATCTACCATATTCACTGTCACCGTGGTGAATGATAATATTTTATATTTATGTTGTGCATTTTTCAGATGAATGTGATCAAATGCGCATCACAAATACAGTTTTCAACATTTAAAGGTTTTAGATAGTCTGCACCAGTGGCTCACATATATTAATAATCGTAAAAGCCCTCAGTACTAGTGATGAAGACAGACCACAACACTGGATCACTACCCTGCTCTTTTCGAGACTGGAACTACGGTTTAACATCCTTATCCAAGAAGACTTTAAAGTCTAACCGTTTGCAGATGTTAGAGCAAGGGAAGTACCTCAGTTATTTTAAGACACTGAGTTGGTTCAGTCAAGAATCGAATCCGAGCCTCCCGCGCGATAGACTGGTACCTTACCAATGCGGCCAACCCGGCGGCAGTCAATTGATGGATAGATGAATAGTTGTTTTAGTATCTATAATTAACATTTTATATTTCGCGGGCCCTGATTGGCTGAAGCAGCGTACTTTATCAGAGTACAGATGTACGGAGAAACCTTATAGGAGTACAGATGTACGCTGCTTACGCCACCTCTGTTCGCTTTCGATTTGCTTGAAAAAAGTTTGTTTTG
>JAOTRI020155202.1:0-10006 GCA_028564885.2 Zoanthus sanctaehelenae
TCAATTCAAATTACTTGCTTTGTTAGAATTTTTTAGATTTATTTTAAAAATTTTTTGTAATCGATTTGTATTTTTTTATGATTTTTCCAACAATCTAAAACACTATTTTTTTAAAAAAAACAATGCAAATATGAGCAAAATAGTATAAAAATCCTTATGACAGTTCTAGGCCACCATACACTTCAAACCAAAACGTACTCTTATTAAAATATACAATTCTATTTGGCAACCTATTTTGACATATGGGATAGCGTCCTGGGGTCAAGCATGTAAAACTCTTACCAACAAACTATTGATACTACAGAAACGCGTCATCAGATCGATATTTTTTGCCAAAACAATTCAAAGTATTATACCTCTTTTTATTGACACCAAAATTATACCAGTAACGTCACAATAACTGTTTCTAATAGCACAGCTTATGTATGTTGTGGAAAACAATAAAGCTCCCACTAATATTGCTAAACATTTTACTCGTGTGAAAAATATACACATCTATAACACAAGATCTTCTTCTAGAGATGATTTTTATACCAAACACTCTCGCTGGAATTTCAAAGAAACTCTTTTTCGCGCTTGGGTGTTCGCCTTTGGAACCAAATACCAACTAATATTAGAGAGATGTCAAAATCGAGTTTTAAAAAAGAGATAAGGTCTGCGCTTTTTAATCATTTAAAATGCTATGGCAATGATATTGATATCACAAAACTTTTCAAATAAATAAGGCTATTCCTTTGTGCATTATTGATTCTTCGATATCCAAAAACAATTAACAATTAAGTTAAATTTCTGAACTAATTAATTTTTTTTTCAGCATTTATAAAACCTTTCCATGTGTAAATCAGTCTACTAAACCACAAAATAATGTATATCATGCAATAACCTGCCTAGACTACAGTAGCTATAGAGCTAAATACAGGTTAACATATTTGTATTGATTAACCTAAACTTTCTAATAAAATTTTATTCATTTGTTATTATTTATCAACAGGCAGTGGACAGAAGAGATACTGCTGTTTTCTGAACATGAAGAAGAAGAAGCATCACATACAGAGGGAGTGGCTCTTATGGTCTCCAAGTCAGCACAGAGAGCACTCATTGGGTGGGAAGCCCAGGGCCCACACATCATCACAGCCTCATTCAAAACAAAACAGCAGAGGATCAACATGAACATTGTACAGTGCTATGCCCCAACCAATGACAGTAATGACGAAATCAAAGACCAGTTCTACAACAGACTGCAGGCTGCCATCGGGACTCTCTCAGAAAGAGACTTCAACATCGTCATGGAACCTCAATGCCAAGATCGGCAGCGACAACATCGGATTCGAGGAGGTCATGGGGTAGCAGGCTCTGGGAGTGATAAATGACAACAGAGAGAGGCCTATGCGCCACAAGCAACCTTGTCATCGGCGGCACAGTTTTCTCACACAAGAGAATCCACAAGGAGACCTGGATATCACCTGACCAAACTACTGAGAACTAGAGAGACCACGTGTGCATCTCAAGAAAGTTCCGAAGATCACTCCAGGACGTCAGAGTCAACGCTAGCAGTTCAACACCACACAGGTGAAGGATGCAAGAAAGCTGAAAGAATACAGGCTCGCCCTCACCAACAGGTTCCAGGTTCTCGAGGAGCTTCTGGAAGAAAACACATTGACGATCAGTGGAAGGAGGTGAGAAATGCAGTGAAAACAACATGCAAAGAAGTACTGGGCTAAAAGAAGCACAGCCAAAAGGAGTGGATATCACCAGAAACACTGGAGGTGGCAGACAGGAAGAAGAAGAAACAAAACTCATCAATAGCCGCACAAGAGTGGAGAAGGACCTCGCTCAGGAGACTTACACAAAAGCCAACAGAAGTGTTAAGAACAGCGTCAAAGCTGACAAGAAAAACTTTGTTGAGGCACTTGCAGCAGAGGCAGCCCAGCATGGAAACATGAAAGATCTCTACAAAACCAAAAAGCTTTCGAAAAATTTGCCAAGCCAGAGAGACCTGTAAAGGACAAACAGGGAAGTGCCATCCAGGGAAACAAGGAACAGAAGAACAGATGGAGGGAGCACTTGAAGGAGCTTTTGAACAGATCAGCTCCTCAGGATCCACCAGACATTGAGGCAGCTGAGAGCGACTTGTAGATACACTGTGACGGGCCCATAAAGGAAGGGATCCCAAAGGCCATCAAGCAGTCAAAGTCAGGCAAGGTAGCTTCATCCGACAGTATACCGACAGATTTGCTGAAGACCTCAGCAACTTTACTAACTACAGAATCCAACTCCAACACCAGGGGGTAGGATTCTGAAAGGATCGGTCATGTATAGACCAGATCGCCACACTGCGCATCATACTGGAGCAGTCATTGGAATGGAATTCGTCTCTCTACATCAACTTCCTAGACAACAAGAATGCATTCAACAACATTGATCAAGGGACCTTATGGAAGTTGCTGAGACACTTCCGAGTGCAAGAAAAGCTCACTAAGATCATCAGGAACTTCTACAGAGAAAAGTCTGAAAAAAGCACATGGAAAGAATTATGAATGAAGAGAATGAGTGGGATCAATAGGTGAGAGCAGAATTGGTGGAAGGGCCAGTTGAGAGGGTTAGTCGAAAAAAAGTGGTGAAGACGATAAGATAAATGAAAATGGGAAAGGCTGCTGTACCCCTGGAAGTAAGTGTTGAAATGACAGTGGCAAGTGGGGAGATTGGGATTGGTGTGATAGTGTACAGTAGCTGTGTCAATGTGTGTTGGATGAAAACGGAATGCCGGTTGAAAGGCCATTGAGTGTTATGGTACCTATTTTAAGGGGAAAAGGGATGCAATAAGTGCAAGGCGTATAGATGCGTTAAGTTAAAGCATGCAATGAAAATTGTAGAAAAGGTGCTAGAAAAGAGATTGGAGTGTGCAGTAAAAGTGAACGAGATGCAATTTGGTTTTATAGCAGGGAAAGGAAAGGTAGATGTAGTGTTTTATTTTGAGAAGAGGAGTACTTAGAGAAAGAGGAAAGGTTGCACATGTGTTTTTTTTACCTGGAAAAAGCATTTGACAGAGTCCCGAGGAAGGTAGTGGAGTTGGCACTGAGGAAGAGAGATGTACCAGAGGTAATGGTGAGTGCTGTCATGAGTATGTATGAAGGTGCGAAAACAAGAGTTAGAGTCTGGCAACAGTTGTCTGAGGAGTTTAAAGTGAAAGTTGGTGTGCACCAGGGATCTGCGTTGTTGCCATTGGTTTTTTACCCATTGTGGTTGATGTTGTTACGGAGAGTGTGAGGAGTGGTTTAATGAGTGAGATGTTGTATGCGGATGTTTTAGTGTTGATGAACGAAATGATAGAGGAACTGAGAAAGAAGTTCTGGAAATGGAAGAAGGCATTCGAGCAAGGAGCTGAAGGTGAACCTAGAAAAGACAAGTGTTAGTGAGTGGTGCAAAAGGTGAAGTAACCGTAAGTAAGATAGATCCTTGAGGTAGTTGTGAGAAGATAGTAATTACAAATTCAGTGTTGTGTGTGAAGTGTGGTAAGGAAATGGATTATTGGAACTGGTGGAGGAGTTGTGTGAAGAGGTCGAAACAGTGAAGAGTTTCTGTCATTTAGGGGATAGAGTGAAAGCAAGTGGTGGTTCTTAGGCAGCTGTGACAGCAAGGACGAAAATTGGGTGGGTGAAGTTCAAGGAATGTGGAGAGTTGCTAAACTCAAAAAGGCTCTCGCTTAAGATGAAAGGAAGGATTAGTCTGAATTGTGTGAGATCGGTGATGCTATATGGGAGTGAGACATGGTGTTTGAGGAAAAATGAGAAGGAGATTTTGAGAAGGACTGAGAGAGCAACGGTTAGAGCAATCTGTGGTGCAAAACTAATGGAGAAAACGAAGACAGGGGACTTAATGAAGATGTTAGGATTGAAGGAAACAGTGGTTCAGATGGCAATAGCAAATGGAGTAAGATGGTATGGACATGTGTTAAGGAAAGATGATGACCATGTTTTGAGAAGGGCTTTGGAATTAGAAGTGAAGGGGAAACAAGGACGACAGAAAGAAACAAGGAAAATGTCAGTGGAGAAGGAAAGCAAAAGTGTTGGCTTAAAGAAGGAACTTACAATGAATTGAGCAAAGTGAAGAGTGGGAGTTAGAGAGATTACCACCAGGGTGGGTTAAATCCGGCCACCCCCATTTACGGGGATAAACCAAGATCAAAATTGGATTGACTGATTGATTGATATCATTAAAGCATTATTTTCTGTCTTAATTTTTAATTTGATTAGAAATGAATAAAGGCACATCATAAAATTAAATATAGAAACAAAGAAAACTGCCATGAAAAGGTTTGACACCATAGTCGATGAGATTGTTAGCAATGTGGCATGACATACAAGATTATGGTATTCAGAGCATAAATATGGCAGATTGCTTCAAAATTTTGATATTTTTGGTCAATTCTAGGTCTTGTGAAGTTTTCTTTTCGTTAACACCATTCAAAAACCACACATTATTTTTCCACATTTTAATCATTCTAATATTTAAAAACTATGTCATACACAACCACTGTCATCAAGCAACCTCATACACCCTATGGATAATGAAAATTTTCCTTTGGGAGCTGGTGACGAGTTCGCAAAAAAGTGAGGCCCATAGGGCCACTGTATGTTTTAGAATTTGTGTGGTATTTCTTACATTTTTGCTTCATTTTGTGGGGGTTTCGATGCCTTTAAACTGCTGTGTTCCTCGGTGTACCATCAAGAGTGATCGGAAGGCAGAAGGAGACAAAATTTCATTCTTTAACTTTCCAAAGAAAACAACTTTTACGTAAGAGTTGGATTCACGTTATTCAAAGAGACCCGGGAAAGGACTTCCAACTCACTAGTCTCACTAAAGTTTACTCAAGACATTTCAAGACTACAGAAAAGAAAAACCGTTGAATGGAATTGTCAAACTAAAGCCAGGATCCATATCATCGAAGCTTGCTTGGTTTTTTTTCAATCTCCCAAAAAGAGAAAATCACCAACCAAGCGTGAAGTATTTCCATCACGACCGAAAGCTTCGATAGACCTCATCCACTCAGAATCTTTGACAAGCGAATTTGTAGACGAATTTCTTGAGCCTATGGTAGAGGAATGGCTCATAGAATCCAAGAAAATGAAGAAATAACAAACCTTAAAGTTAAGCTTAATGAACTTCAAGCAGCCAAAGACCAACAAGAAGAAGCAAACAAGCAGCTCATAGCAGTACTCGAATTGGAGGGTCGTGAAGCTGTTGAGACCTGTTTGATTGTGAAGCTGAGAAAGAGGAAATGGAAAAAAAAACATCTGCTCGAGAAAAAGTTACATGATGTAGAAGCCAAGCTTTTTAAGTTAGATAATTTGAAATCTGATGAAAACATAGCTTTTTATACAGGTTTCCCTAACTACAGCACATTTCTGTTTCACATTTCTAACACATCTGTGTTAGTCGCCAACCAGAACACCTTAAACAAAAGTTGACTCAAAAAGTGTCTCCTGCTTTTCAAATTTTTGGGGTTGCCATATATGTATTTTGTTCTTACATTCTATTTTCTTTAGTTCTTTTGTTTTATAGCTTATCATCATCATCATCATCAATCCAGTTTTAATCCAGTTTATTGTTCAATATTTTTATAGGTATTCACTGTTTTTACATAATATCAACCAGTTTGAGAAAGGCAGTAGCATATGATTACTAAAAGCATATTTTTATAAATTTTTATAAATTTTCATACAGAGATAATTTTTTATAAATGTCTTACAGATAAACAAGCAAAATGTTACCTCTTTCTTGTATGTCTTGTTAAACTCCTCTGCTGATCGACCTTGCCTTCGAAATTTGACAGCAAGATTGTTCTTCAATGCAGCACTAATCTCTTTCAGTGTAGGTTGTAATAGTTCCATCTTAGCAATCATTTTATTCTGGTGTATTGCAAGTGGAAGAGTTATTGTAGACCTGAGAACAACTGTTGTCCCAGTAATTGTAGCCCACCAAGGTAATTGAGTCTTTGTATGGATCACTTCAAGGGCACACTGGGCTGCATATACCAGAGGGAAATCAGGTGAGGTGAAATATGCTGTAGAAGGTTCATTTCCATATCCCCTTTGGTATAGCAATGGAACAGCTGTTTCAAGCAGTGACTTTTTAAAGGTAATAACCTGTGAAACAGCACAAATAATTTAGCAAAGTTAAAAATTTTAACCTGAACAGTTGGAATCAAATTATGTAGACATGGTCAAGCTTCCACAGGATTTTTTGCCAACATAAAGTGTTTTACAATGAATTTATAGTCATATAGTAACATTAACATAAGAGTTTCAGCTACTTCCTAATGCTAGTGTTATTTGGTAATTACAGAAGGTTGATCATGCATAAATGGCACAAGGTTGTAATTAGTGCAAGCTAACAACTTTACTCAAACCCTACTTTCTATTAGTATAAGAAATAAAACTACATGCAGAAAATGAATGAGTGTGCAACAATTGGAAAATAATTCTCATAAATGTGCAGGCATTGCAATTTTCTCAAAGACGTGTACGAGACTGAAAAATTAATTTAAAAAATTAATCCTATGTGTACAACGTTCGATGTTACTTAACAATTATTCACCGAAGTGAAAGTGAATACTTGAATACCAAATTGCTAAGATTTCAGTGTTACAAGCTCATTGTCCCTTTCACAAAGGTGAATAACTATTTTAGTATATACCACACAAGCTGAATAACTTACGGATCAATTTGAAACCAAAACAAGCGGGATATGATTATATTTTTCTTCTGTTGCCCGAAGGTGAAAAGTACTTAGCTACTCCTTAGGTGGCATATACTAAATATATCTATATGTTTAATCAATATGATATCTCGTCATACAACCCAACGTTTTTCACTGTCAGTATGCAATCTGTTCTATGAATATTAGTAGACTTAGAAGTTCATGCCCCTCAGATTATTACAATCAACCTGCAGACTCTTGTACACGTTTCTTGATCCATGAAAGAACATGATATTTCCACCAGTTCAATATCCGTTGTGTGGCTATACAAATTTTGGCATCGATTCCCCCATCAGTGACCTGGGACTAAAAGTAGGGAAAGTGAAAGTGAAACTGAGAGGAGCCTAGGTACGAGGTATATCGAGCAAATAGTGGACGGAAATGTGTCGATTTGTTATTGTTTTTAAAATTTTTGCAAACTTGATTTGTTTGGTTGGCTGTTACCGCATCCTCGGAATTCCAAGCCTAGGGATGAGTCATGCTAAGGTATTAGAAAAGATTGGAGAAAAGCTTTCAAGTAGAGGACATACATTCATTCTTGTTGTTGCATCATGGGAAGCCAAACGTTTGCAGAAACACCAAAATGTAGTTCTTTATACATACGAAACTCCATTCAAAAGTTCGCACATTGAAGCTATTATGCAAAATGACGTTGAAGGACCATTTACAATTTTTCAAAATATTAACGTGTGGAAGATATGTTGTAAATCTCTCTTGGAAAGTGGTTGTTTAAAACAACTGGGAAAAATCGACTTAATATTAAGTGATATTGGATGGTTGTGCCCTCCCATTTTTGCCGACATGGTGAAAGTACCAAGAGTTGACATCTCTCCAGGTGGTTTTGTTGATCCATTTATTAGTTATATTCATAATCTTCCCAGTCCAGTCGCATATATTCCTCAAATGTCCACGAAATTTCTCAAAAAGTCTTCTCTCTTCTTTCGTGCATTAAATTTGCTTTTATATGCAATAGGAATTGCAAACTTTAAATATGTTGTATTGCCAGAATTTGAAAAATTATGGCAACAATATGCCGCCAGACACTCATATTGTACTGACATTGATACCGTGTTTAAAAACTGTGGATTGCTAATCATTCCTGTTGATTTTGTTATTGATTATCCAAGGACACTTGCACCACATGTTAAAGTAACTGGTCCCATTCTTCCTGCACCACCGGAGTCATTACCAAAACGAATTGAAGATTTTATCTTTCATCAAGATCAAAAAAGTAGAAAAGCTCAAAATGTGATTTTGGTATCATTTGGAACAATTATTTCAAAGTTCAAAGCAGAGTTTGTAAAACTGATAATAAGTGCATTAACCAGTATAGATGCAAAAGTGATTTGGAAACACAAAGGAAGTGATGCAGTTCATTTTGGAAAAAATATTATGACTATAGATTGGATGCCACAAAATGATCTTCTTGGTCATCCACTTGTTAAAGCATTTATTACACATGGTGGTTTGAACAGTATTTATGAAAGCTGTTACCATGGTGTACCAATGGTTGTAATACCATTGTTTGGGGACCAACCAGGAAATGCAGTAAAAGTTCAAGAAAATGGTGCAGGTATTGTGCTGGATTTAAACACATTAAACTCCTTTAAGCTTGCACAAGCTACAAACAAAGTTTTAAATGAGAGGAAATTTAAATTAAATATGTTAAGAATTTCACAAATATTACAGAGTAGAAAACCAGTACCAACAGTTCAAGCAGCAAACTGGATTGAATATATGCTGAATACTAATGCAACTCTTCATCTGAGAAGTGAAGCTGATAATTTGTATTTATATGAGATATATTTAGTTGATGTATTTGTATTATGTTTTCTATTAGTTATTTGTGGTGTTGTCGTATTTACTAAAATTTGTAGGATTTTCTTCTATAAGTATTACAAGAAAAAAAAGAAAAAAAGAGAATGAGCGTTCAGGTAGAAATTACTAAAATACATTGTTTGGTATTAAAGAAAATATTATAATAGCAAAATAATTGAATAATAATGTATCCAGGCAAAATACCTCCGGTTTAAATAAAATGGCTAGTAGTTGCTATTGAAATTTAAACATGTCATGTAAAAACATTGTTTTTATTCAAATTTGACTTATTTCCTACTATCAAGGCCAGTTGCTATTAAATAATGTCAATGGTCAAAGAATGGTAATTCATATCAATGGTTGTAAGATGTTTCATGGCCATTGGAGATAATTAAAAATTACGAACCAGCTGAGCAAAGATGCGAGGCTGGAAAGACAGCATTATAGAGCCATACGAGAATAGTATTCAGGTGATACAAATCTCAAGTGTTTGTACATAATAGATGTATTGTAAGGATCATTGGGCCAATTGGAGGTGTGGTAAGGACTGTGCCAAAACTGCAACAAATGGGAGTGCACTTGAGATGGCATGGTTCCTTGGCAAATTGAAGTAGTGTGTATGTCGATTTATCTTTTCTTTGTGTGGAGAGGTGTTAAAGGAAATCTAAGCTTTCATTTTACATTCATTTGTGAAATTTATTTGTTCAGATAACCATCCAAATTTGGACTTGTTGAATCGGAGTGATGTGGCAAAATCATGTTTGATTTGTGTAAAAATTTCATTTGTGAGCTATATTCATGTTTTTCTCACCTTAATTTTTATATTTATATCAGTAATTTTTTATTTCACTTTTATCTGATGAAGGCTGTAAGTGAACAGTTGAAAGCTTTTAACCAGAAAACATTTTTTTAAATTTATTCACATAACATATGTTGTTGTGACACAGTGCTCCTTGCCAGGGGCGGATACAGGATATTGAGAAAGAGAGGGCCGGTCATTTAAAATAGTTTAGTAGCTCGAAGACAGGAGTATCTATTGGTTGTGGGGTATTCCCCCCAAAAACGTTTTGAAATTGAGACCGTCAGAGATGCGATTTTCAGCATTTTGAGTGATCTTGACAAGGACCTTTTTTACAGCTTTTTGAATTTCTTAAACAAAAATGTTCTTTGAATACAATGGATAAAATCAACTTTTTTAATCATGTACAAGGGATTTAAAAAACTCATTTTACGCTGATTATGACTGGCGAAGATGTTTACAATTGTAGAGTAGTCCAATCCTATATCCTTATGTATAAACAGCAAAAGCAGTGCATTTAATCTATTCTCTGCCATTGACTTGTACTGCGATGGACATTCTTCACGAAACGCAGTGAGGAGTTGCTACGTTCCACTGTAGCACTTGTTACTGGTGTTATTGAAATTTGAT
>JAOTRI020155213.1:0-10006 GCA_028564885.2 Zoanthus sanctaehelenae
AAACTTTTCAGCGATTTCCAAAAACAAATTGGGATTTGAAAGAAAAAAGTCGGATTTGAAAAAGTTTTCAAGATTTGAATAAAATATTGGTCAAGGATTTAATAAAATTATTTAGATTTGAAACTTTTCTCGTGCTTCTAAAACTAATTATGGCCTGGCCCTTCTCGGCTTCCGTACTTTTTGGACGTTAGTCCTTCGTCGGAGTAAAGGGAAAAAAAGAGAAAATGTACAGTTTAATATATGGGCAGGTAAAAGAAAAACTAGCCAATAAAAACAAGGTAACCATGGAAATTAAAAACAACGAACGAGGAGAAAGAAATATGAACATGATTATGAATTTACATTTTCATTACATTAACTTTATACCTAAAATTAGTCAAAATACCCAATTTTTAACATTAAACTACTGTTATTAATCTAACATCAAACACCTCTCACCCCTCCACATACACACACACACACACACGGGCACACTCTGGCCGACCCTTAAATTTTAGAATTACACCATCCTTGAGAAAGATTCCTGAGACACTGATAGTGATACGTCATCCATTTTCTTTTTTACATAATAATATGTAAACCCTTTTGCAGTAAAGCTCGCTTTGCATGCAATCGGTTAAAAAACAATAGAAATTAAAGACCAAAGAAGCACAATGTTTAAATCTTTCAGAACATATTAACTACAGCTATGTAATAAATATGCTGGCAATATGATGAAAATAACCAATAAAATTTTTTTTCTTTCTTTTGTTCAGTAAATGTAACACTACAATCTTTAGGCTTGGCTATGGCCAGCCAGTCAATTCTGGTTTGCCAATCTTTTAAAATATATTTAAAAATATATACTAATTGTTCTTTCACCAAAAAGAATTATGCTCTGGTATCGTGAAAAGAAAAAGAAAATTTCCTTTGCGGTTTGTTGTTATGGAAACAACGGTGACAAGATTCCGAATATGGAACTAGAAACTTGGATCCAGTCCTTTGCGGCTTATAGATTTCGTAGATGACGTCAGTGACCAGTTTGCAATAATATAGCTGCCTTTGTCTTGTTTTGGTTCGTTTGACTGTTGCAGTTAGCTTTTGTACTAGTATTTCCGCAAACCTGGCTATCAGCAGAGTTTTCAGTTACCCTGGCCTCGTCTGAAGACGAACAGCAAGGTGGGCTGTCTCCACCACCACAAAAAAAGGCACGCCTTTCGTTAGACTTTGAGTCCGACATGCACAGATCGAGACGGACTTCAAAAGAAGATGGCGAACCTAGCACTTCAAACGGGGAACTTATAACCAATGGGAACACAAAACTTCCTGTTAAGAAAAAATCTTTAAGTAAGGTAGAGGAAGATGTCGTCAGGTTGATGGGACAACATCTTCAAGGCATGGGTTTAACGTGAGTGTACAACACCAAATACTGAAGCCAACCTTGCAAGGCAAAATTATTTTAATTCCAGCAAGTGTGCGATCCTACTGTTATTTACCCCGGAATAAATCTTTCTGGTTTACTCATATCTGATTTTGTTCAACAGAAAATCAGTTGCTGTACTTATGCAAGAGTCGGGATGTAGACTTGAACATCCATCGGCAGCGAAATTTCGTGAAAGTGTGATGGATGGCGATTGGGATAGGGTTAGTTTAAGCTTGAAAGCCTTACCATTTCGTTTACTCTTGATATTTTAATTGTTCTTTCTGAAAGAAAGCAAACATATTTTATGTTCCATCTAACGAAAGGAATTTGTGCTTTTTCAACAAGGCTGATTCTATCCTGAAAGAGTTGTTACCGCTTCTCGAGAACAAGGAGGACGTCTCGGTTAGTAAAATGAATGATAACCAAATCAATAGGAAAAGTGTTTCTCTATCCCATTCTATAAAGGTCTATGGCATTAAACTTGAAATATAGTTTCCGTTAATCGTGTTCATCTATAAACCATGTCGTAGCGTCATCTTTCAATTAATGTTCGTTTTAATTTCTCATATGTTTTATGCCCCCTGCGTACATCCAGAAAATGAAATTTGCTCTGATGGAGCAAAAGTTTCTAGAGCTTGTTGAAGAAGAACGACCCATAGAAGCTTTGCATTGTTTGAGGACTGAATTAACTACACTGAAATATAACTGCAAGCGAATTCATCAGCTGAGTGGGTGAGTAAGAAGCCTTCCTTTATAAGGCTTATAAACTACATTTTTTCTCATATACAATCTCAACATAGTACGGAAAGCAGTCTTATTTGGAGATGGAATATAAGTATGTATTTGTTGTGATGAAAAGACCTTTGTATGGTATTAATTTCTTGTTAATGATTGTTTTGGAGAAAAGTTTTTATTGCCAAGCAATATGAAAAGTGTTTGGGGAAGGAAACCATTGCTTTAATAAACTACTACCGTCTTTAGATTTAGATAGAAAAGAAGCATAAAAAGTGTATCCTTAAACGCTTCTTTTACTTTCATGATAATTTGTATTAGACAGACATCATGTATGTACCTGCCAGCTCATACTCTTTCCAATGTAAATTATGGACCCCGCTTTGCAAGATAAACCTAGCTAGCAGCTCAATATAACCTTGAACAGCTTTATTGGTGCTTCCCAGAATCCTTGCGGCTTTCATAATACAAATTTTTCCGACAGCAATTATTTGATCGATTTTTTGTTTGAGAAATCGACAAAAATTTATGTAAGTCAGGAGGTTGTTTAAATAAAACAGTAAAATGTTTGGATTTGTAAACCTTGCTGTCATAAGTTGAATGAATTAGTACTTTTACATAATCATATTAAAATGTCTTCAACATGTTTTGAGTTTGGGCTGTCAGCAGAAAACTTTGCTACCTAAGTCTTTTTAGTTCTAATTAAATTGAAAAAAAAATTAGGTTGAATGAAACAGATCTCTAGCCTCATTTCATTCTTGTTTGTGTTCAATATAGTGCTGTAGCACATTTCAGGAAATGTATATTATTATAAACTATGTAAATCGTATTATGATCTACCCATAATAAACATATAGCACTTTGTACATTTTATTGATTTCATCAAAATCCTTTTTTTGGTTACAAATTTAGAGTCAAAACAAATAGAATATAAACTAAAATGCTAAAAATTGAATTAGATGTTATCATGAGTTTGTGAAGTTTTAAAATTACAAAATATTTTGTTAGGAAATCTGATTTAGCAATTAAAAACCAATGTACATGTATGTTTATTGAAACTATCTGATATGATTTAAACCTGCATAAATTATTATTAATATTTGGTGGTCTGAATCTTAGCTTGTAAAGAAAGTTTCCAAGTTTTTAGCTTCTCTTTTAAAAAGTAGCTTTTGCAATGTATAAGGTCAGTGTTACAAACTTCAGTGATACATGAGAGGTATGAGTTTGTATTTCATGTTCTTTAATCAAGGAGCAATGAATAACAGCTAATGGTAATTCTGTGGATTGCCTAGAGTTCTGTGTATTAAAATCATATTACTGACTTGAAGAATTAAGATTTAAGGTATATCTTTTAATCTAGTTAATTATCCAGATATTTATTTTTCAGAAACTCCTGAGTTATATTTTTGTTACACCTTTTTTTCTTTCAACTTTGTTTGTTTAAAGATCAAACTTTTTAAAGCACTGAATTCTAGATGTGTATTTCTTATAGAAAAACCCAAAAAAGGTTTTTATAAAAATGTTGCAATATTTAAAGAAATGTCAGTTAGTACAGATTTAATCTTTATGTCACCTATTGCCTTTAAATTTGTACTTTTCCATGATTATTTTAAATCTCTTTTTTAAAAAATATTTATGTATAAAGGTTTATAATGTGCTCAAATCGAGAGGACCTGTGCAGGAAGGCAGAATGGGATGGTCGGGGACCTCAGTCACGTCAGAAACTTATGGACAAGTTACAAAGTAGGCATATTTTAATTATCACATTGCTGCTATATTTAACATTTGCGGTTGATTTAGCTGTGTCCATATTTTATGATTCAAACCAATTTGCCTTTGAAGTATTATATAAGCTGATAAACATATTACCAACAGTCAGCATTTCTTTTAAAGGCAAAAATGTTATCTGAATAAAATGTGTGTGGTTTCAATCTCTTTTCCTCATAAATCTCAAAAATAATATGTAAAAAATATCATTCTTGGTTTGAAAAAATAAAGCTAATAAAAAAACAACTTTTTAGATATCATTTTTCAGTCAAATTTTTAAAGTGCCACTACTTTTAGGTACCCTTGATTTTTGTGGTTTACTTAGAATCTAAAGCCTTATGTTTGGCTGATTGAATGCACAAGTTTACAATTCCATCATTGAAATAGATTTACTTTAAATTTATTAGAAATCAAATACTTATTGTACACTAAGCACCTCCTTTAAGACTCTTGGTGCAATATCATGCATCTTCATTGTTCAAATCCTCAACTTAGATAAATAGATCAATCCAAGCCAGGGCTCGTCACTAACTTATTCTAACAGCTTGTGTCAAAGTTGATGCTATAAGCCAAACGTCTTGATTCTTAAAATTATACTAGCCATTCATTGAAATTCTGAAATGTCTTCTTTGATAAAGAAGGAAACTTGTATTTTGTATTTTAGCTGGCCAAAGAGGCTAGTGAAAATATAAAATTTACCAGTCTAAACTGTGTTTCTATACTAGTCTGTGGCTAATTTGCTACCATTAGTGTTGAGCCCGGCTGAAGCTGTCTTTTATACTAAATATTGCATTTTTAGCCTATGGAGAGCTATCGGTATAGTTGGGGAATCAGAATGTCAGACATAAACAATAGAAAATTTGTAAAAGATTTTTGAACATCTCAAGTTTGGCAGGCTCATTCATGCATTCATTTAATGGTCAGTAAGAATGCTCTTATTCTGCTCCCAATGAAAGATGTTTGTTATGTCACACATAATATTTCGGTATTCAATTCATGACTTCGGCAAACCAGCACATGTGGTTGATCATTCGTACAGTATATTAAAATCAATGAACAACAGTCAAGATACAACAGCTCCCTAACACAGTATCTTACTTACTCCACGAGTTTATCGCAGGATACCTTTTATTATGAAAGCAATCTTGAATAATGAAAAATTAAATTAGTTTAATTTTGTATTTCAATAACAAAATTAATGTTAATTAATCTGGTTTGGTTTCAGCATATTTTCCTGCATCTGTGATGCTACCTCCTCATAGATTAAACACTTTGCTGAATCAAGCTGTCCACCTGCAGAAAATTCAGTGTACTTATCACAATACCAAACTGGAACTAGGCATGCATTCATTTTCTCTTCTTAGTGATCATCTTTGTAGTAGGTGAGTGAAGTAAAATTGTATGGCATACATATTTGATTATCCTCCAAAAATTTAGTTTCTAGAAGTCAAAAATTAAGTGTTCGTGCTGTTATTTTAGCAATAGTATAAGGATAAAATTTATCCTTATATCCTTGTGTTATGATGTAAAAACTCAAAGGTCATAAATGTGGAGGTCACGATGTTTTGACTTCTACTGCTGGTCTTCATCGGGCAAGTGACTTTAACCACTCACTTGTTGCTGGTTATAAAGCAGATGATAGTCAATGGTAGTCAGTAGTAGTTAGTGGATTTCAATCAATTCATTTTCAATTCAATATGGTTATGAAAAAAATGTACTTTACTAACATCACATGCCCACTTGGAGGAGCAGGGTTCACACGGTCGTGAAAAGTCGTGGAATTTGAAAATACATTTTCCATGCCTGGAAAAGTCATGGAATTCTAGAAAAATTAAAAAGGTCATGGAATTTCTTTTCGTGAGCTGTGGTTTTTGTTATTAAAAAAAAATAATATTAATATAATTGAGTGCAACCTTGCTAAGAAAATGCCGGTATCACAAGTACGTCACTCATTACATAAACAAATTTAATTAGTGTTTTACTCTAAAATCAAGAGCGTCATACATTACATATTAAACAAATTTAATTAGTGTTTTACTCTAAAATCAAGAACGTTACACTGCCTTTAGTGTTCAGAAGATGTAATTTGCATTTAAAGTTGAGTTAAAGTGCCTCACACTGCCTGTTTTTTGGAGTGGATTCTTTGATTCCTTGATATTTCTGGGTCATGGAAAATGGCATTTGGTCATGGAAAGTTCATAGAATTTCACTTCTCATTCTCACTGTGAAGCCTGAGGAGGTAGCATGGCGTAGTGGTCAGAGTTGGGATTTGAATGCAAAAGACCTCTATTTGATTCCCCGGCTCAGACCACTTAATGAATTTGTCCTTGGTGATCACACAGACAAATCCACCATGCTTTGTAAATAGCCAATTGGTTAGCCTCCTGTAGACCAGTTGGAATTCTACTGGGAGATTTTAACATCATTGACACTGAGTTGTCATTAAGTGTGTATATTTTTTAATTGAGTGAACATGAGACAAGAAAAAAATTCATATTCTGGTTAGTGCAATAAAAAGTGAAAGAGTTCTTACTCTTAAACAATTGTCATTTTATTTCATAGAGATGCTTGACTTAAATGTTGGTATATACCATGAGTGATTTTACACTGTATTATTTGAGATAACAGCAAGTAAAGTTGAGATAGCCTTCCTGAAAATGTCAAAAATGAGCAAAAATGATAATTGTTTAAGAGTAAGATCTCTTTTACTTTTTTATCTAGAATGAAGCAGAGGAGTGTACTTTTTTTATAAGAACAAATTTATAAGAACGAGCCTCAAATTGGTTGAAAATTAAGAACAACTAGTGTCTTAAGAAAAATCTCAGGCTGAGGCTCTGAGCTGTTTGTGTTTCCTCGATATTCTAAGTTTAAGGTTATTGTCATTTTCTTGTTTTCCAGACAACAGTTTCCTTGTATAGTAAAACACACACTCACTGAACATTGTGATGAGGTATGTGCAGGTCGCTGGTTGGACAGTCAGTATTAATTGAGTATTAATTACTACAATTTATCCCATTTCTTAAAAAATATAGCCAATCAGAGCCTGGAAACCCGTTGCATATTCTGCGGTATCCAACGGTAGTATTCAGAGGGTAGTATTTCACCCGACTTTCCCGTCAGTATTATCGAATATCTAAATGGTGCTAAAACTGTGTGCATATGTTCCCAAAAAAGGCGAAATTAGTCTCCATAAATATTTACAATGATTTCAAGTTAGATTCATCAGTATTCACCAGAGCTTAAAATGTTAGCACAAACTAAAGTTTCTGTTCTTCATTTTCCACGCGGGGGACAAATTGGTTAGTAGTTGTATTTTTTAACCCTTTCACTCCCAACCAGTTATCAACACCCAACTTCTCCTTACATAACTAACGCAAAATAAAACATTTGGTAATGAGAAATTGAGAATTGATGAAATAAAGCAAACTACTGAAGATCAAAAGAAAAATTCTCTCAAACTTTTTCAATGAGAAGTATGGGATCAAGTTGGGAGAATTTAATAATTGAACTGGGACTGAAAGGGTTAAGGCATGGGATAAATTAGTTATGCAATGGTTTCTCATTGGACACCATGGAAATGCCACTTGTCACTCGTATATTCTTCATAAAAAACATTTTTAACACTTTGGTGAAAACAGAGTTAAATTATACATAAATATTTTCAACAGATCACAGCAAACTAACTTAGTTTGATTGATGATCAGAGATAATTTAAGACATTTTAAATACATCACTGCAAATGAACCTCGATTTATAAACAGAATTATATTAAAACATTTTCAATGCAATGCAGTACTAACAAACTTTGATGATGATCACAAGTAATATATTTAAAAATTTTCCACAAATCACTGTAAGCTAACTTCAATTAATGATCAGAGTTAAATTAACCTTTAAAAACATGTTAAACACATCATGGCAAACTAACTTCATTAAATGATCAGAGTTATAAAATAATCATAGATTTTAAAACATTTTCAGTTTATCATGGCAAACAAACTTCAAGTGATGATCAGAGTAAAAAATTTTTTTTAAAAGATTTTCAGGTCATCACAGCAATCAAACTTTAATTGATGATCAGAGTAAAATTAAAACATTTTCAGCTCATCGTTGCAAACAAACTTTGATTGACAATCAGAATTATTTCAAACATTTTCAACACATCACATAGATCAAACAAACTTTAAATCACGATCAGAATTATTTAAAACATTTTTAACACATCACAGTAAACAAACTTTGATTGATTATCAAAGTTGAAACATTTTCAGCTTATCATGGCAAACAAACTTTGAATGATGATCAGAGTTAATTTCAAACATTTTCAACACACCACAGCAAACAAATTTCAATTGAGACAAAAAAAGTTAAATATTTTACAACCACCAAGGCAATTTTAAATTACACAAGTTCAAGGTTTTAGAAATGGACATATTATTTCTTTAAATCTTGTAGGTTTGGTTTCTTCGGTTTTCACATGATGGAACAAAACTAGCAACTGGGTCAAAAGATAATACAATAATAATTTGGGATGTAACAGTGAGTATTTTGGATGAAGATATTGCAATAGTAATTTTTAATTTGGGATGTAACTGAGTATTTTTGGTTATGAGAAGATCTTTCTTTTTGGAGTTTTAATGCTAACTAGTGGATAATTCAATGATTTAATCCACTTATTTTATTCTTGTTAAGTACATTGAAAGAGATGTGGATAAAATGACATCACATGTTAGAGCCACTGTACCTAGACTCCATCAGCTGACACCAACAAATCTTTGGGTCATTATAATGAAAGAGTCAGACCAGCCTTTTAAACCACAAAATATTCTAATTCTAGATAAAATTAGTAACTAGTTCAATCAATCTTTGAAATATTAGCAATGAAAGATCTGGAGTATTACTAATGGGTATCGCACAGAAATTCTAATGGTAGTTTCCATTAATCTTATACAAAATTGTTTGTTGTTTTATTTGTTTGATGTTGTGCAGGGTGAGACTCCTAGACTTATGAAAACATTTGAGGGTCATGCATATGGTGTAGGCTACTTGGCTTGGAGCCCTGACGACACGTACCTAATAGCTTGTGGGCCAGAAGATTGCTCTGAACTCTGGATTTGGATGGTGGAGGTAGCTAGTGTTTTCATTTTATAAATATGCACATAATTGTTTAATATAATTATAAATGTCATGTTATTGAGAAGGTCTGCTTATTCAGGTTTTTGTTTATTTATCCTTGCTTCTTGTCTGATCCATTTGGGTGACTTCCTTTCATCCATTTTTAAAACAATATATTCATGTTAGCTGTTTTAACAAGTCCTCCATGTTTGAGATCAAGTTAGAATAATACATCCTAAGGATTTGTTACAGTCCAATTTTCTTTCCATTCAGTTTTCACCAGTGGCACCTGTGATGTATCACAGATTTGACAAGCCTGTTAATTAACCTTGGCTCGTAATCTTCATTTTAGCTTATTGCTCTCACACTCAACTCTTGCTCAAACATTTCTTCCTTTTTCTCATTGCATGACAGTTAATTCCTTTTACAAACTGCTGTTGAATGATATTTATTTTATTAAGAAAATTTGAGGTTTATGATAATGTGATCTGGCAAACTGGGATAACATACATATGTAAAATAAAATCAAAGATCAAACAAACTCAACTAAAATAAAATGTCATCATCATTATTAGTGGACGTGTCATTCTGATTTTGAGTATTGCTGTCTAGGCTGGGGAGTTAAAATGTAGAATGAGTCAATCTCCTGAAGATAGTCTCACCTGCTGTTCCTGGAATCCAGATGGCAAAAGGTTTTACTCTGGAGGAAATAGAGGACAGTTTTATCAGTGTGTAAGTGGACAGAGATCAAGACAATAATTATCATAATTATAATTTTAATTAGTCCTACTGAATCTAGCATGAATAGTAGTTGTTACACTTGACTTAACATGACCATTTTTGGATTAATAATAATAAATAAAATTCCTTGTTACTTCATGAATTATAAACTATTATTTATTAAATAAATAATAGTTTTTATAAAATAACCAAAATAGTACGCGCGCTGTGATTGGTTGAAAAACTGTGGTTTATTGTGCCGATAAACCA
>JAOTRI020155223.1:0-10006 GCA_028564885.2 Zoanthus sanctaehelenae
GCCCACATGCCGAGCCCAGGAATCGAACCCGGGTCGTAGAGGTGGGAGGCACGACTGATGACCACTATGCCAACCTTGAACGGAAAATCATTTTATTTAACAGTTTTATTGCATTCAGTTTTACTCATTAAATGTCACAGGGAATCGTTACCCTCCTTGGAAGTCAATGGCTCTCCAGTTTTTAATGTTCAGCGGGTGAGAGTACTGGATTACCCTTAATTGGACGGGACACTAATCTATCGCAGATTAGCATCCAGTTGCTGCTAGTAAGCTAGAACAAATTTGTACAGAGTTGCGGATCAAAACCTGAACTTTTGGTGAAAAAAAGATTTAAACAACTGCACAATGCACGCACTCGGCCATAAATAATATATAAGAGACTTGTTATAATTCATCACTGGGGATGGGAGGTGTACTTCCTGTTTCGATATATCTTTTCTATTTACGTTGCTATGGTACACCTTGGTACCAGCTATGGCACACTTTGGTACCAGCCATGGTACACCTTAGTACTATATTTTACAAGAAAATGAAACAAATATATAAATTCAGGACCGGTATCATTAATAAGTTCTGCTTTTGACGTCACGAACTCGAAGGCAATATTTTAGTTACCAGTCTCCAAGAGCTCGGTCAGATTTTTCTTTTGCAATCACCAGTAGAAGTAAAAGAAAAAAAACACAACTGAGAGATACAGTATAATTGACTTAAAAAAAAAAGGCTAAGCTATTTGGTCTAAGTATTAAGATTGTTTTTTCTTAATCTTAACATGAAAACTATTGTTATCTACCAACTCAGAACTCAAATAACTGAAGATTATTTCAAACCTAAGAATGCTTTTTAATCATGAATGTTTAGTATTCAAATTTTGGATGAGCAGTAGGGGACTGGTAGCTATGACGTAGCAATAGTAAGATGCCCTTCGCTGCCATTAGTGTTTCACAGGGACAAACATAACAAGGTAAATTTCTTTGTTTCTCGCAGTGTATTAAACCGCATTCAAACAAAGTTGTGTTGACAGTGTTGCTAGTCAACAGTAGACGGCATAAGTACCTTGTGCTACGTCATTACACCAGGACTTCATTATGGAATAGTTGGGCGGGTAAAAACGACAGCTGTTTCAAAACTGTTTTACTTCCAGATTTCAAGACTCGAATGTTTAAATTTTAAAATTTAACCGCCACCTGGTTAGCCCAGTTGGTAAGGTGCCAGTCTGCTTGTGCGGAAGACTCGGATTCGATTCCCGGCCAGACCACCACTCTATCTTCTCGGATAAGGACGTTAAACCGTAGGACCAGCCTCTTGATCACTCTGTCGAGGGACTTGTCAGCCGCTCCAACGGACTTTTTAAGACCCTCAACTTTTTGACCTCAAATGTATGTACTTGTAAACAGATTCTGAAAAGCCCTGGATGAGAACTTGTATTTGTTGTACTTGTATTATTTTATCATTAGTAGTACTGAAGTGTTCTACTTTTCATCTAAATGATAAAGAAATTAACGATGTTGGGACTTTGACCCTTTCACTCCCAATCACTTATCAACACTTAACTTCTCCTTACATAACAAATAGAAAATAGGACATTTGGTAATGAGAAAATGAGAATTGATCAAACAAAGCGAACTACTGAAAATTAAAAGTAAAATTCTCTCAAACTTGTTCAGTGAAAAGTATGGGCTCAAGTTGGGAGAACTTAATATTTCAACTGGGACTGAAAGGTTTAACTAAGACTTACACGGGCTCCGTGCAGGTTCTTGTTCTGTGTTGCACGCCGGAGTCGCATGTTTTGGAGCACGTACTGTATTCAGTGGACCATTGACTCCATGCCCCATCAATGATAGGTGATCCATCATCTACACACTCGCCTTTGATACACCACTGGAAAGAGGATACAATTCAAGTCATCACTACAGAGGTAGCTTGCCTGTAACTATAATTGTCAAAATAGAATGTTGCCTATATTATACAAACTTTTTGACCCGATCGCGAGTTAAGCTCCATAATACAAAAGAATTAGATATTTGTTTAGCAATATAAAAAGTATAAGGCCAGTTCGAAACCTATGTCTTTGTTTATTTTCCCTCTTTTCGACATAATACATCCTGGTTCGTACCTAAAACCCTTTTTTAGGAGGCTCCGCACACCTTTACAGGGATCTTCAGGACACAAACAGGAATTCTAGTTGGACAATTAATTTTCACCCCTACACAGAATGCTGCCACTACGGTCTTTGAGGAAACAAGCCATACTGACGATTTAAATTTTTATACATTTGTCGTGATTTGAAGATGGTATACACTTTCCCGCTTGGCACGCCAAACCCTAAATTCAAACATGGGTGCAAATATAGAGCAATATGTTCACGAAGCATAGAAATTTTACTTACTTTGATGAGAATATACCTTATGAATCTTAATAATTCCTTGCTATATCTATACAGTTAGCCTTCTATCACACTTTACATTACGACAACAAATAAGTGTTTGGGTAGCACAAAACTGTAAACGGTAAAACTTTCTTCATTGGCAAAATTTAAATGCTACCATACGAAGAAGGTGTTTCTCAACGAATGAAAGAAGAAATTTGCACAAAAACAGAGAAAATGGCTGACCACGAAAGTGGCGTGCACGTGATCATGGGGCGGAATCCATGATTATAGGGAGGGGTGGCTGACGATTTTTGAAGAGACGGGCATTAGCGAGCTAGCAAACCGTCATCTGAAAAGTTAAGGTATAAGCTTACCTAGTAAATATCTTAATTTACTTAAAATATTAAAATCAAATGCACAAAAACCTTGCTTTGTTTACTCGTTATTGCATTTTTTTAAAAACAAAGAAAATTCTATATGGTTCTAGCCACATTCTCAGATGAGGATATTTATTATTTTCTTGCTCCGAGAATGAGGATCGCTATCTTCCCAAAAGGAGTTAATCTTGTAGTTTTCAAAGTAAGAAATCAAGAAACAAAGCAAATGAAATGTCAAATCACGACTAGAGTCAATATTAGTTCATTCATAAGTAAAAAGGATTTGTTCGCGCTAATACCTGTGATGATATGCAGATATGCTAATTCTGTACTTAAATTTACGTTAACTTCCGTTAGTAATAAACCCGATGATTATAAAACCAGGATGCTATCTCAAATATCGCCCAAATCAACACCTTCTTTACTTGTAACAAAGCACTCTAGAAGCGTTCACTGGGCTACCTTTTGTTCCAGGTCCCTCTTCTCCTCACAGCACAGCACTGCAGTTTGTTCTTACATAACAAGACACTCTAGAAGCGTGCACTTGGCTACCTTTTGTTCCAGGTCTCTCTTCTCCTCACAACACAGCACTGCAGTTTGTTCTTACATAACAAGACACTCTAGAAGCGTGCTCTTGGCTGCCTTTTGTTCAAGATCCATCTTCTCCTCACAACACAATCGAACAAGAAATGAACTTTGCAAGTTGAGCTGGCGTCGCAAGGAACTGTGGGTTGCACGTTTTGCCTGGTCAACAAAAGAAAAACAAACCGATTCTATAACCAAAGGTATCCCGATATTGGAAATTTTTATCGTTTGAATTCGAACCTCCGCGAAGAGCTGTTTTATCTACGCAAGGATAGAGTTCCGTTCTACTCACATGTCTCTCACCGCATCTAGTGCCATCAGCTGGCGGGGTAATGTAGCTCTGACAACCGCGACCATTGTTTGTACAGTACAAACTTCCACAGTGATCCTACAGGGAAAAATGAAAAGATTCAAAACTTTAACTTGTTTTTTTAAATCATGAAAGGAAACAGATCCCTTAAGATGCAATTACTAATAATGAACAGGTGACGGTAAAATGCCCTATTCTGGACACTAAGGATACTCATCAAAATGGCCATTTAGTCACTCGGATTGTTTTAAGGGCAAAGAGTTTGATGCTTACTCTGACACTAAAGTCGCATCGCACAAAGGCGCGGTCTTTCGGCATTATTTTCCTTGAGATTTCTGCTTTCCAACAACAAGGTTCACAGTTCAATTCATACGGTTTGCTGAGATTCGAATTTCTATGTGACCTTTTTCCCCCCAAACTAAACTCCACTTTCTATCCTTCCAAGGTAGGTAAATGAGTCCCTGCGTTTGCTGGGAGCTAACCTGCGATGCATTCAAGTGTCCCGTCAAGAGACAACCAAAGACTCATCCGTTTAACACTATAGAAATCAGAGGTAAGCGCCGGCTCCATGGGCCACTACGCTTGTACTAAAGGATTTAGCTTTTTAGCTTTCTCCTTAACAAACTTCAAGTTTCCTCAGACGCCTTTTAAAAGTCGCCCACAGTAACGGCAACTTTAGGTCCTAGAGTAGGTCTGGTATAAAAGGCGGATGTTATACACTCTGAACTAATAAATGAGATTTGTTTGTTTTGCATGAAGACTGGAAATGATCTATGTTATTCATTCTAGCTATTGAACCAGCTTACGAAACCCTATATAAAGTGACCATTTACTTTATTTTTCGTGACGAGTTTAAATAATTTTTTGTTATTGATTCTAACTTTTAAAACCAGTTGATTAAACTCTGTAATTGGCCCATTATTTTTGTTTGTCTTGAAGAGTAAAAATGATTGGTGTTATTCATTCTAATTTTTGAACCATTTGATGAAGCCCAATGATTTAAGTGACCATTCATTTAATTTGTTTGCCTTGAAGAGTAGATATGATCGGTGTTATTCATTCTAATCTTTGAGCCCGTTGATGAAACCCCGTAAAGTGACCATTCATTTTGTTTATGTTAAAGAGTATAGAAATGATCGGTGTTATTTATTTTAAATACTAAAACTTTAGTTTTTACCGTTTTCCTTAAACCGAAATTAGAAAACATTTTTACTTACAAGCCGCTGAGGACATCGGTATTGTGTGGGGTCACTGAAAACAATTTTACACTGCTCATCTCCGTCCATGATTTGTCCAGGTAGCTTGTCGGTATAGTTTTTCGGAACGATTATCAAACTTGTGGGTTTATCGTTAAGGCAATGCGATTTCTGGTTATCGCTGTAAAAAGGACCAAACACAATGGATTATGAACTGGAGTTAAAAAAACTAATCAGCCTAGTTTTGGTTCTCAAAGGTGCTCTAGCAAAACACAAAACATAAGAATTCGGGAAGCAGCATGTTTGAGATTAGTGGTGGATCTGACTGGCCTGATTCAAGCACAGCAACAAGATTCATTACATTTTAGTGGATGTTGGCTTAACGCATTCAAGTTATCGTTTTTTAATTCCTCGCACAATTCCAACCTGGAACAGTCTTGAAGTGTTGCAGTGAAGGTCGGTAACCTGACGGTTTTCAAACGGAAGTAACTAAATAGTAGCTCTCACCATTGCCATTTTAGAATTTCTGCAATTATTCAATTTAAAGATTTAAAAATGTCTTGGACCGTCGTCAAATTACATGCAAAGCAGAGCGCTTTTAAATTTGAATAGTTTGCTTATGAATTCTAGCCTTGGAAATAATAAATGGCAATGGGAACTGGGACAAGATTCTAATTGGCAAAACAAGCAAAAATATGTTAAAAAACAAACAGAAAACATTTTCAGTTCAGTCAAATTACTGCACCAAAGGTGTTGTCACTGGTTTATACTGAATGAGATAATTCATCTGGCTATGAAATGCTTCCTAAAAATTCTTGTTAGTTAAGAATTTTTTAAGAAATCCTGGCGTATCCAAAACGTGTAATAGAAGATCACATGTACATGTAGGTTTGGAGCGCTGATACTCGTACACTTTTGACTGATTTTGACCCTTAATATGTTTGTAAAAGCCGGTTCTTACTTTAGCAATTTCTAAAACCTCTAATATTTTGTCAATTAAAAGTTGTATTGTTTTGGCCTTTAGCAGTGTTTAGTAAATCTGCGTCTTTCATTCATTTAATTCATTCATTCAACCAATTTAAAAGCCTTCAAACCGTTGCGTACTTTTTGGGATCTAATTTTTAGTATTATAGTACGATTTCCCGTCAAGATCAGTTGCGAACAACTTGGAAAGCACTCATTGCTCTTTTTAATCCCATGTATGTCTTTGCAAATATTTGATCGCAAATTCACCAGTGTTTGTCAAGACCCGTGTGTATATAGAAATAGGAGCCACGCATGGTAAATTCCACGATATCACATTCGAAAGCATCGCAAACCGTAGCATGGGATAGGCCGGAGGGATGGGGGAGGAATTGTTTTCTTCCTTCTGGAGTCAGTGCAATTGTCTTTCCTTTACATAAACTTGAGTCAACAAAAATGTTGTTCCAAAATCCCTGAAAAAATGTCCCCCCTAGTTTCTAAAGGCTTGCTACGGCCCTGTGTTACGGTTAAAAAGAATACTACTTGTAATTAAAACTGTCAAGTCACGTCACATCAAAACAATGGAATAGCTGCTGTTAATCTAACCTCAAATATGATTGGAACCAGTCTTTGCTGCAGGGGGACCACTTCAAGGCACCCCTACCACCAGGCGTACCAGAGGACATGATATTAACACCATTTGGACAATCTTTTCTATCTTTGTAGTTGTCATGGTTCATACCTAACCTAAAATGGTAGACATCATCTTAACATCAACAGAAGTGATTGAGATTGAATTAAACATATATCGACGCTTTAAAAAGATTTCGGAGGGAAAGCGTGCTTTGGAGGCTAGGGTGCTAGATTTGGTTACTAATGCCCCGGGTTCCTATTCCATTTTGTTTAACGTGGGCGCTTATATTATCTTTGGAGATCCGTGACTCTTACCAATCTACATTGTTTGTAGACTGGTTTACCTTCTACCATTTGAGATGTTTAACTGTGCCATGTGTATATAATGTTTATAGATATTAGTATCACGGCTACTCTAAAACTCAGTTTAAAAACGTTTTTTCACCGTCATCCATTTACTTTTAATTGAATCAATGGGATTCAATCTTGTGAACTCTGCAATATTTTACCTACCAATTATTTTCATCGATTATCTCCTCTAGCTTTTATTTCGTGTAGAAGACACAGATTTTTGAACCAATCAAAGGAAAGATAAAGCTTACCCCAACCTTATTTTGGCCAATCACATACCTTACTCAATTTTTTGTCCTCTACACTAAGTAATGCCCCACCCTTCCCCTCTCCTTTTCATGAGCCACCCCATTTCATTTTTCTTCCGCCATCCAATCAAGAAAAAAGAGAGCGTTCGGTAGACACTATACTCACGTGTGTCCTGCTTCGTGTGCCAGAATAATGGCGGTGCTCAGCCCCACACTGTCACCAACCATAATCCCGATTGACGAGGACCCAATACAAGTTGATGGTGATAGAGCAAGTCCTGCAATGACAAAGATTTCTGAGAAACTCATACATCATACATTTTTACTTCCCTATATGTTCCTGAAAAGCTCGCTTTGCAATTGCAAAATGGTTCAAAAACCATTCGGAAATTAAAGACCATTGAGCTTTACTGCAACATATACGAAAGTGGAAATGTATGAAGTATCAGTGTCTAAGAAATCTTTCAGCAACAAATTGCAATGAATACAAACCAACAAAGTAAAAAAAAATTATTCTTAGAGCTATCTATTTCATGTTGAGCCAGCCTTGGTTTGTAAAGATAGGATTATTTATACTCTTACAAGTTTATATATGCGTAAGTGTTAAACAGTTTCCTCATGTAAAATTCTTAACTCGAAAAAACATTACAATCAGTTGAAAATTATTTAACCGGTACATACTCGCAATTTATACTGTATATCTTTGGTTCAAGTGATTTACATGAGCCTCGTGTTCCTGTCCAGTGGACTATTTAGCAATTATTCCACTTGCGCCTGTTGGATATGAGATGATAGATCATGATCATAATCATCTCATGCCCCACAAGCGCGGGTGGAATAATTGTTTTATTAAAATTTTATAGGTTTTAATTTTTTTTTAGCTCTATGTGGAAGACCTCTTAATACTATAGTTTTCACAGATTTGACTGATGTTGGCATCATGCTTAAAACTATAACTTCGTCAACTTTTTATCCATTTAGCTGAGAATTGCAAAACTATAGATCTAATACTATATAATAACTACGCTCACTCTGATAGGTCGATTACAAAAACACATTTTGTATAAAACATTGAAAAGAGATGTTTTGTGTCAGATCTATAATGTAAAGAAAGAAGCTCGCGTTAATTATTTTACATTTTACACGTATTTTGGAATCCGTTGTGTTTTATTGCATTTTAATACACGGCTAAGGCTTCTTTATTAATTATTTTTTAGTTTTAAATTGCAAGTTAAAATCTACAATCTTGTTTTTAAAACACCTGGACAAGAAAGATTAGAAAGCATAAAATAAATTGTTGTGAACAACTCATATGTATCATAGAGCTTAAGCCTTGCCACTATGAAATAAATGTTTACTGACGTTGTGGATTTTACAAAAATTTACAAATAAGCAGATGAGCCTTGTCTCACTAGCAGCTTTCTGGATTTGTTGTTTGTTTTAGATATCTATTCTAAAAAAATAATAAAAAAAATTGGAAAAAATAATGTATTTTTGGAACTAATAATATACAAATATGTGACCTACCTCCACCAGCACCTCTGGAAAAAAAAGGAAAATATATATATTAAAAATATATATATATACCTCAGGTAATAACTTGCTAATTCTTACATAAAAACATTTAAAGCCTGAAAACTAATTCAATTATGACGATATTCGGTCTTAGGGGACTAAAACAAAAGAATTCCCAGAATAAACCATTTTACAGTTTCTGAAAGGTAACCAAGCTTCTACACGAAACTGAGGCTTAGGGTGACCTGACACAGTTAGAGAAGTGGAAATAATTATCATAAGAAAGAATTTCCACTTCTCTAACTGTGTCAGGTCACCATAAGCCTCAGTTTCATGTAGAAGCTTGGTTACCTTTCAGGAACTGTAAAATGAACTGTAAAATGGTATATTCAACTGGGACTGAATGGGTGAAAAAAAGTTCTTTTCTAAAGCAAAGTTCTGTGTGTTGTAGCATGTTCTTGAGATGATGATGAGAAAGAAGCGAGAGATAGCTGATGGTGAGAGACCAGTACCACCTCAAATTGACACACTGCTCCTCATTGATCGAAATGTTGATTTGCTGACCCCCCTGTACACACAACTCACCTATGAAGGACTAATAGATGAATTCTTCAACATTCAAAACAGTAAGTCAAAGTAAGACCTCTATTTCATTTAAAAGCCTTATTAGTATTAACCATAGAGAAAGAAAAGCTCCCACATCGTATTTATATACCTTTCCGCTTTATACAAAGTAATTAGTTAAGTTGGTACTAGAAAGTGTAAATTCTAAAAGGGAAATAGTTTTGATTAGGACGAATTTTGTTCATTAATTTAGGTTCTTGTTTTTTAATTGATATGTGTTCTTTGTTAATAGAGATAAGCTTTCTTTGCAGAATTGCATCATCAATCCAATTTTGATCCGGGTTTATCCCCGTGAATGGTCGTGGCCAGATTTACCCCACTCTGGTAGCAATCTCTCCAACTTCTACCCTCCATCTTGCTCGATTCATTGCATCCTCCGTCTTCAAACCAACACTCTTGCTCTCCTTCTCCACTTGCATTTTCCATGTCTTCCTTGGTCGTCCACATTTCCTCTTTCCCTTCACTCCAAACTCCAATGCTTTTCTCAAAACATGCCCATTATCCCTCCTTAACACATACCCATAGCATCTCACTCCATTTTCTTTTGCCATCTGAACCACTGTTTCCTTCAATCCCAACATCTTCATTAGGTCCCCTGTCTTCTTTTTCTCCATTAGTTTTGCACCACACATTGCTCTCATCATTGCTCTCTCGGTCCTTCTCAAACTTTCCATCTCACTTTCCCTCAAACACCATGTCTCACTACCATATAGCATCGCTGATCTTACACAACTCCGATAAATCATTCCTTTCATCTTAACCCTTTTCCAGCTATACCGCCCTAAAACGCTACTGGAATACTCACTAAGTTAACAAATTCAATCTTTGCTAAACAA
>JAOTRI020155234.1:0-10006 GCA_028564885.2 Zoanthus sanctaehelenae
TGGGAGCTAACCTGCGATGGATTAGTGTCCCGTCCAGGGGGAGTCAAAGACTCTCATCCACTTAACACTACAGAAACAGGAGATAAGCGCTGGCTCCATGGGCCACTGGGCTTGCATAAGGATTTAAATGTACAGAGGTCTTCTTGCTATATTTATGATGCTCATTTTTCATGCACCGAGCATTGGAGTTTAATAGAGTACTAAATTAGAATTAATTATTCCAAAAAAATCAGTTTGGCAACCTGCTGTTTCAAAAGGTTTATTATTAATAAAAATTCCAATTACTTTTACATGCTGCACATGTTTCAAATCTATTTATTTAAATTTGAGCCGCATTAGATTGTATAGATGGTCATTCATGAGCGCGTTTTAGCACAATCAACAATAAGCAGAAATCATGTTAACATTTTAAAGGTGACAAAACGTTTGTTTTACTTTTAATGAAAATTTATTTCTTTATATTGATCCACGTTGTTGGAAACAATATCTGCTAATGAATAGCACTAGCTGGGAACCAGCTTCTTTGGAGTTTACGATCTCTCTGAGGAGTTCTTACCAGCTGTGCTGACCACTAGCTGGGAACCAGATTGTTTGGAGTTTACGATCTCTCTGAGGAGTTCTTACCAGCTGTGCTGACCACTAGCTGTGCGAGTGCTTTTGTTAGCGAGTAAAACAAAATTACGTTTTTTTCCATTTAACTCGGATTAACACTCTTGCTTAATCTGTAAAGCTAGTAAATCATTAAGCGGAAACAGTTTAAAATAATATCTAAGAATTAAAGCATGTTTTTATATGCCCTTCTTTTTATTAACTACAGTAACTATAAATCGCTATTAACCAGTTAATACAGTAACTAACTCTCTATTAACCAGTTAATACAGTAATTAAATCTTTATTGACCAGTTAATACAGTTAACGTAGTTTGAATATCATAAGCCTCGTGGTTTCTATTTAGACTGCCTAATCATCAGTATCTATCTTATTTCTTGTATATATAATGGACTAAATGTCATAATTATGTACTGTACCTAAAAATATCTAATGTATACAACTAACATGTATTACTTCTGATACTTGAATAAATTGATTGATTGATTCGGTCTATACGTCTTTTAACAAAAGTATGAACGGTTCGCATGGGATCCAAGTGAAAAAATGACTGCGATTAGAATTAAGATGCCTGGCTGGTTAAGATTGTTTTGATATATTTTCATGTTCTGGCACTCTAACTTCCAAATTCCTTAGTGCCGTTTCACCCCGACGGATTCAACACTACGATTTCATATTCCTCTGTAAATGACGTATAAAACGCATGGAAATTTTTCCTTATCCTTTGAGTTTAAAAAGATACGATTTTCCGGGATTGTCAAAAGATAAAAAACTTGAAATTGTTCGAATTTTTATATTTTGTTTTTGTGATAAAAGGGCAAACGAATTCCGACGCTACATCGCTACGAAAACACGGTTTCTAGACCAATAAAAACGCACGTACTAAACACGGTTTCTAGACCAATAAAAACACACGTACTAAACACGGTTCCTTGACCAATAAAAACGCACGTACTATACAAAAAAGTATCACTTTCGGACAGAAAGACATGTATGTATACTGTCCATGAAAGTCAAAATTTCATTACAAGCAGTCATGCCGTACTAACTTTAATTTTCTGCACTCAAGAAAGAAGATGGGGTTAGAAGAGTTTTAAATAAGGGTCGGCGAACTAAGAATTTCTCACCGTTTCTCCGGCTTGACGATTAAAGAATAGGCTAGACTTTAAAATACCCCGACACTGCCTTTAATGAAATGGTGACTCATTCTGCGCATTGCTCCTATAAAAACAAATGCGCAGAATTACATTAACCACAGTGTCGGGGTATTCGAAAGTTGCTCCAAAGAATATCCGCCATAGCTTAACGGAATTTCAGCCGAGCAATTATTGGTTTGTTATCGCTTAACGCTTCAAAGAAATTCAAAAACTTGGGTAGTGCTCCAAGCTTTGTTATTTTGTAAAACGCCTTTTGGCGGCCTTACTTTTTAAAACGGTAGATATAAGATATAAACTCGCTGTAAAGGGACATTTTTATTTTAACTCAAAAAAAAATTGTAACTTGTGTTTTATTGCAAAATTACTCACATTTTACCATTCTAGTTAATAGCTTTACCATTACAACACTTTAGACGGATGATAAAAAAATGCGGTTCTCGTGACAACAGGATAAAATTGTTCCAAATTTTAAATTAGTATCTACTTTCTAAGGATTTGCTCCCATTATAAATCGGCAAATTTGCTTTCAAAATAATTATTAGGCGTTGTTTTCAAAACGTTTAACAATGACATTAAATCAAAACGTTAGTCGTTGCGGTACGTGATCATAGGCAGTCTTAGATTGCCGTACAGGTCATAATTCGCGCCTCCCAACTCTACGACCCGACATCGACGTTCGGGCTTTACAAGTGGGCCGAGGTGACGCAGCCCAAGGACCGTACAGTGGCAGGCAGACGTACCTATACGATGTTTTCGGTACGACTTCGTTGAGCTGCGCTGCCTTTTCAGTTTGGCATTGTATGTCCGCAATTCTTAAATTTGAATTAAGAGGTCAAAATGTTTTCCCATTGAGTAACTGAGGTTTCAGGATTTTGTTGCTTGAAGTTAAGCTCTTTTCCGTTTTAATCAAAAACCTTATCAACAGTTTATGAAATGTCCGTGGTCTATCAATGTAACAAGGGTGGGTGGCATTTTTGATCAAGTAAATCTTTCTATCTGGTAAATGTTCCAGATTATCCAATGATGCAAGATGAATCTGTGTGCCGTCATTTTCCCCAAAAATCACCAGTGTTGGAACACGAATACTTTTATATGCCTTTGTTCTAAACTTTGAAGTATAGGTGGGAGCGATTGCCACAAAAGCTTGGAGCATCAACGTATAATGCATGAGAAGGGGCATTGCAAAGTCCCCAGACCTTGAAGGAGCTACCACTGCGCATGGCCCAAGATTCAATTGCATTAAAAGACTGACCATATACTTTAATATATCATGCTCTGAATAAGGTATTTTCGATGCCTTAGAATTTCCAAACCCTGGAAGATCGATAGCAACCGTTCGGAAGCCTAAACTAGCCAAAGTGTTCATTGTACCAATCGCTAACCAAGTTGCTGATGTAAACTTAGAAGCGTGGAGAAGCAAAATTGAGAACTTTCTAATTCTTTTGTTATTCTTAGGTTTAGTTTCACGATAAAATGTCAAGTAAGAGTGATTGAGCCAAGCTTCCTTATAGAATATCTTGCGATCTTGTTGGACTTCTCTGACAAGCTCAATTACGTTAATTCCTGTACTATCCACATCATTTTTATCATTCCAAAATTTTTTCTTGGTATCTAAATTCACTTTTCCAACATGGTGTTTTACACTACTGTTGAAATCAAATTTTGAATTGAAGTATTCAAGTTGTTTATTTGATGTTCCATAACCATATTTTCTTAAAGGCGTTCGTAGTTCAGTACTACTATGCTGTTTAGTCAAAGGTTGTCTTGCAGTATCATAACCAGCAGTCGGAGATAATCTTTGATCTATATTTTCTACTTTTTGTATATTTTGCAAAGTTCTTTCATCATATATTCCCTTCATACTTTCTATGTTCTCCTTTGAGGTCTCATTTTCATTTACATTGCTTATTTCTGTAAATTCATTCTTTGTTCTAGCTGAAGACTTCCAATGCTTCTTAGAGTCAGAGCCAATTTTAGTAACCTTCGGTATTTTTTTTCGCATAGTATTGTGGTTTTTTTGTTTAACCAAGCTGTCGTACTTGTTTTGCTTCTGATTGCGTTGAACGAGCCCATCATTTAAGAGTTGCCCATTACCGCTCTCGGCACCAGTAATTTTTTTCAAATCAGTCCAACTTCTGTAATTATTATGATTATTTAAAGAGAATCGTCCTCTTAAAATAACATCGTCTAAATGTTGAATTTCCTTCTTTTTCAAGTGAAATCTACTTTCAATATTGCTGCTTTCGTGATTGTTACTTTCAAGTTGTCGATTACTCTTGACTTCTACAAAATTTTTTGAAGTTTTTGTGAGGCCAGCCGAGGAAATATCATTTACTGTTGGGCCTCGTCCTCCCACTGTTGACGATGGAATTAACTCCTTGCTTTCGAAAGGTTTTCCATTGTGCGAGTTTTTGTCTGTAACTATTAATTGGTCGCGTTTATTGGTGATTTCTTTGAGAGAGTAAAGAATTAAAAGGACCAAAAACAATGCAATAAAAACACAAAGACACAACTTTGACGACATTTTTCGTCTTGGCAAAAGTCGCAAACGAATAAACATGGCGTCTATTCTAATTTATTGCGGTGGCAAGGTTGAATTAAATTTGTAATGTGATTTTTTTTAAAATCAAACTGCGTCTCTTGGCAACATTTGTGCTTGTCGGAACATCTGGGTTTTTTTCCATAAAGATTACGAGTATTGGTAAACTGCTATTTCAGAAAAGTTTACAGGAATAAATAAATCTGAATGTTTTTCAAGTAGTACAAGTCTTGATTAGAAAAGATTACTCCATATATATATACCGTTAACAAACCGAAACTGATTGTGAATATCAAAAGTACTCTTAGACTAAAACAGCGAGAAAAAGAAACAAAACGTGTAACAGTTTTTCATCAGTAAAATACATTTACTATAATATATTCAAATTTTATATTGTTTAAAAAAACAATAATTACTTAAAATCGTTTTTACATTCTTCAAAAGTTTTAATGATTACATCGGCTACATCAAAACATGAAGAGCTCGAGAAATATAGACTTAATCATTTAGGCTCTAAATTAAGTTGTTGTTAATGTTGTAGCTGCCTTTCAGTATACAGTATATCTATATGAGTCGTATTGAGTTAAAACATACGAGGACCAAACATACTCTATAAAGAAAAATAACAAATTGTTCATTTGAGCTCTGAATTCGATAACATAAAACCAATGCTTATTTATAGTTATAATTAATCAATTAATTCAGATTATTCCTTTCATACAATTCTTAACCATTTTAGTACAATCATTCTAACCGCACAAATGGTTTGAATTTCCTTGCATGACCCATAGGTGAGCAACAAATAGCGGGAAGAAACTCGTTAAACGACAAAAATGTATCCATGAGACCATTTTTGTTTAAGCACCGTGAGCGTGGTTTGGGGTTGAATCCTGATTGGCTGGTGGATGTAGCTAAAGTTCGACGTAAAATGGAAAAACGAGAAGAGATGATAAAAATAGTAAACGAAGAACTTAAAAAAAAAGTATGTTCTAGTTTAAAGAGGTGTATTCACAATTGAACACCATATAATCAAAGATATTTTTAGTCACTACAAGGGAAAGCAGGCAAACTAACCGTTATGTTAGATAAACTCGAGAGCAAAAGAACGTGTCATTATCACACATTTGTAAACCTATAGAGCATGTTCCATTAATTCTAAGACTCCTATCGACCTAGTTAAAGTCAGAAATAAGAAAAAAATATCATAGATAGCCCTCGGCGGGAATCGAACCTCACATCTTCGGTTTACTAGTCCGACGTGTTAACCACTACACCACAAGGACCAATCACGCTGGCAACGTAGCCGGACAATGTTATGTAGGGGCTCCCAGGGCGATATTTTTCTCTATTAGTAAGCTGAACACCGTAAATTATAGGTACGCTTATAAGGAATGGTTTGTAGATAAATCTAGTTAAAATCAGCCGTGATATAGAAAAGCATGAAGAGTTTATCGCAAACTTAAAAGAAGAAACTAGTAAAATCACTCAGAAGTAAACAAACTGTTTGAAAAGACAGCCAAACTGTGTTTGAACTAAAAACATGTAATCTACTTTAATTCAGTAAAAAAATATTTAAAAAAAACCAAACACGTGTGCGTGTGCAGTCTTGATTTCCATCCTTCTTCTTCATCTTTCTACCACCCATTCCAAACCCAATTCCCACACTCACCCCAAATCCCAAACATAACCCCAGCCCCAACCACAAACAACGGTCACGGTCCAAGAAAAAAAATGGTCACACGGATTCATTTTTGCGTGCATACATTTCCTATTTATTTGCTGCTTACATAAAAATACAAGCATCTAAAGTTGTGCTCTCAGCGCAAGGCACAAAATTTATGACATTTTCACAGAAACGGCACAACAATAATTTGTGGCTGAAAGATTTTAAAACTAAAGTGCATATGACATAAAAAAAATTTCTTTTTGTTTTTAGTAGCTTTATATGTGTATAAAATCATCGTAGTATTAAAAAGTCAAATTCCTAAATTTTGTTTCACAAGTGTCCCGGTGACTGGGTTCTAATTGACATCCTGTGACGTCAGGTTGTTTACCTCGCGCAACCACTAAGTCCTTGGATAAGTTTATTTCACTCGCTCATCATTCCATTCTGGTGCCATTGAGTGCCGTATGAAAGAAAGAACAAATGTTTCATGGGCAATCAGTATTCATGATATGGTAAAAGGTGTTGAAACTGATCTGGATAAAAATTTAAAACAACTGAATTTTCGACTGCAACTGCAGTCTTAATCAGAGTAAATAAAATATGCAAATCGAGTGCAATGTACCAAAAAAACTAAATTCAAAGTTACATTTTCCCCTGGAACTTTAACAATGTCAGAAGGGAATGGCTTCCGCTCATTCACTGAATTTTTATCCATTGTGGAGCCCCACGATTCTAAAAAGATTCTTTTGTGGCAATTATTTATATAATTATACTTATAAACTCTTGTTACTTGGCCATCGAAGTTTTATCAAAAATAGAATGCAAACAGCAGTAATAAACATATTTGTCGTTTTAATATTTCCTTGACGTTTCGTATGGTTGAACATACATTATCAAAAGTGAAAAAAAAATGAACCGTTAAAATTTTGAAAATTAATACAAGCAAGAGAAAGGAGTGGAAACAAAAGTTAAATATTAATAAGGTGACAGTTTGTCACTAGTAACGTTTACATTTAGTGGTGGTTTGAGTTCCTGTATTAATAATGTTTCTTTAATTTTACAGTGTAGATCTGTTTTTTCATATGTAAGAATTTCAAAGTGATCCTATTTGATGTTATGGTCAGTTGCTTTTACGTGATCTGAAAAAGACGATATAAAAAACTATAATTATAATCACAATTAAAGTATTTACCAAAGGCAAAGCAAGCGATTTCCATTTTCACACGCTCTGGATAACTTTCAAACCTTGCAATATCAATGTCTTGATTATTTAATTTTTGGCGGAAGTCATGTTTTAATGAAAAGAAATATACTTCCATTACACGATTTTCTTTGAAAATATAGCGCACTTTTATCCCATGCTTTTGGTAAATACTCAAAACCTATTCCCTCAGGGATATATATGTATATCCATCACTACTTACGTTCCCTTTGCGGGCTGAGAGTTAACAATCACAACTACCATGTTACAAACTAAGGTATTTTCATCTTAACTCTTTCAGTGTCAGTTGAATTATTAAATTCTCCCAACTTGAGCCCATAGTTTTCATTGAAAAGGTTTGAGAGAATTTCACTTTTAATCTTCCGTGATTTGCTTTCTTTGATCAGTTCTCATTTTCTCATTACCAAACGTATTATTTTTTATTTGTTATGCAAATCTTGAGAAGTTGAGTGTTATAACTGACTGGCAGTGAAAGGGTTAAAGAATCAGAGGTAACTGAATTGGAGGAACAAAAGAAAAACTTAAAACCACAACTGCTACCCGTTACAGCTAAATGTTGTGTGGAAAAAAATTTATCTATCCAAAGCTACAGTTACACCATAAAACTTTAAACTATACCCCTTAGCTCCATCTTTTAACAGGTACGTTACACTTACTGTCTGTAGGCAGATAGATAGATAAATAGTTTATTAAATAATCATACATGGCAGCCACCTAACAGCTGAATTACCTGATTTTACAATGATAATAATTTAATATAATTAAAAGTTGCAAAAGATAATATCTAAAAAAGCGAGATATCCCAAAAACCCACTTATATATTAATGAATTGTAAAATTTTACATTTATAATAATACTAGAAATAATATGATAGTTAAAATTTAGACAAGTTAGACTTTTCTAAGGCTGACTGATAATTAGTAATAATTAATAATAATTGTCTAATAATTAGACAATTAGTAACTGTAGAGAAATGCAGTACTAGCATGGGCAAATTGGCAAAAGGTATAAAGAAACTGTACCCTTCTCTCAATAGACTAATGTGAAATCAATTAATGAGCCTTCCAGAAACATGGAGCAGAAACATACCTGGGCATTGACAAGCAGACTGATGGATGTTCTATATGCAAATGTGATCACAGAATATTGAGATATATTGTAGGTGGCAATATGTGAGGTCTAGCAGTGAGTTGGTAAAGAAGAGAGCAGTTGAAGACCAGTTTCATTACTATGAGGGAGAACAGATTGAGGTGGTTTGGACAGAACAGATGGGATGTGAGTTGGGGGAGGTGGGGGTAGCAGGGGCGGATCCAGAAAGTTTGGAAAGGGGGGGCCGTAAAACTTAACCTGGTCTACCACCCAACCTTTCAACAAAAACAGAATGAACAAAGAAAAATATCCACTTTTCTAAGTTCACTTTATTACGTATTTTAAACATGTTGTACCTTTCTGGACCGCAGTTACATCAGACTTTCACTGAATTTAAAAAGGAGGAGATGACTAAAAACTGTTTTTATATTTATTTAGTACTTTGAAGCTACTTTTGGCGCTGCTTGTTAGGCAGAATTCATACAGAACTTTTAAATTTCTGCACTCCTCTTCCCCATGCCATCCTTAACCTTTAACAAATTAATTTGTTGGAGAGAAAAGTGTCACCTGTACTCTTATACTCCTTGTTCGAAATTATAATGCTGATGCAAAATATTTGTTCTATAAAACTCTAAGTTTTATAGAAGACAAATACATGTATATTTATTGACAATGTAATTGTAAATGTACAGGGCAAAGTTTTTGAAAAAAATATGTGACATTAACTTTAGTTTGTGGAAATGTGCAGGAGGATCATAATTGATTCCCTGTTGGACCAATACCCAAGGTTTTATAATAAAATAGAAAAAGGAGCTGTATTGACTTCTCAGAGTCCAGTTATTTGTAGGCCATTGCACACATGTCTATGTCAGCCATTTTAAAAGTTTCTATCCACAAAACGGTTACAAGATGGTCACCATCTTGTAACCATTTTGTGGATAGAAACTTTTAAGATGGTGTCCCAAATTAGTAGGTCTTTGGCCAGCTTTAGTCCTTGACACCAATTCAATTGAAAATATATTTGTTCAAGACACTTTACATGTATCATCTGACCTATGATAATCTTAGCCTCATTGTTAGCTATATGCCAAGGTGAACAGACTTCATAGGATGAAAATATTTTTTTAATTGCAACATTATTTATTAAATTGCTACATGGTTAGACTAGTTGGTAAGATGCCATTCTGTACTGTGTTAGGCTTCAGTTCAAATATTCTGATGAACTAAATGTTAATGTACTCCTTGACAAATACCTTTATTAATAATAAACCTAATTTAGCTAACTACATTTAGCAATGGGT
This sequence comes from Zoanthus sanctaehelenae, assembly GCA_028564885.2. NCBI lineage: Eukaryota > Metazoa > Cnidaria > Anthozoa > Zoantharia > Zoanthidae > Zoanthus > Zoanthus sanctaehelenae. The sequence continues at coordinate 9,584 of JAOTRI020155234.1, forward strand.
TTTATAATTGTAAACAGGGAGCTGAATGGATTGTATTACTAGCAGGGCATCATAATTGAATTCATGATTCTTAAAATTGGAGCATCTGCTACATTCATGTGGTTGGAAATGGGTTCCAGGTTCCATCTGCCTACATATTACATATCATACTGCCATTCAGTTTAGTTTTCTCATTTGCACCAACTACATAGATGACCAGTCTCCATATTTTGGCTGGAGACTCTGGCTTTTAGACCTAATCTCCAGCTATCCAGCCAACTAGGAAAAATCCCTGCAGTTTCATCGCGTATGATACTAGAGAACGAACTGACTATAAAGGGCTAGTTTGTATGATTAACCCTTTCAGTCCCAGTTGAAATATTAAGTTCTCACAACTTGAGTTCATACTTTTCACTGAACAAGTTTGAGAGAATTTCACTTTTA
>JAOTRI020155245.1:0-10005 GCA_028564885.2 Zoanthus sanctaehelenae
TGTGCCAGTTTATTACTAAAAAACCTGGCTTGGTGTTTAAACTACTACATGCTGACTTTGTTTTATAGCTTGATACACGAAATATGTACTAACGCTCTGTGAGAGCGTTGTGACTTGTCATCTGATACTGTCACCAAACTTGTGATGATGTACTCTACCAAGAAACCTGTTTCTGTCTAGCCTGCGTATGACTCATTTTTTCTTTATTCTATCAAATACTACTTTATACTAAGAAAACTACTGACCGAATTCATAATAGCGGTCTAACTGCTGTTAGACCAATTATTTTTTATCTATTATTTTTTAAAATGCGGGAGATTTTTGAAAAATGTGGGAGAGCGGGAGATCAAGCTAAAATGCTAAAAGTCTCCCGCAAAATGCGGGAAAGTTGGCAGCTCTCGTTATCATCACCAGCTGAAAAATTCTAAATCGCCTCAGATCACTAAAAATTGCCTATATGAAGCTAAATCCTTTATGAACCTAGTGGCCTATGGAGCCGGCGCTTATCTCCAGTTTCCTTAGCGGATGAGAGTCTTTGCCTCCCCCTGGACGGGACACTTAAATTTACGCCTAAAATCGCCCAAAGTTACTACTGGTCCCGGTGTATGCCAAGTTGAAGCTTTGTGCTCAGTGACCAATATTTATGAACCGGACTGGCCACTAAAATGGATCTCTATTCTTGAACCAATAAAAATTAAGATAGAGCTTACTCCAACCTTGTTTCGGCCAATGACAAAGCTTGTTAAAAAATAAATCTACCATAAGAATATTTCTTTATTTCCATTCCAAAGATAAGCGTTGCCAATTGATGTAGAACTAATTTTTGGACGAAAGATATATAATAGCAAATTATGTATTTTTCTGTTTATTTTAACGTTTTGAGATGCCCGATGCTGCATGTGTTCTTAGCAAAATAAAAAAGAATTATACAAGTTGTGTTGCCATCGTTATCAACGAAGGCATTAGCCATATCTTTACTTTTAACCTTAATGAGACATTTTAAGCTTTGCTTTTAAGAGATAAACTTTGCTTCTACATGAAGAGATATTTTCAGATACCATGTTTGTTTTGTTGATATCAAATAACGAGGCATATAATTAAAGCTACAATCGTGGCAAAAACTAATGAAACACCCTTCAAGATATACGATTTCATCGCTTGTAACCCCTTCTCCCCCTCACAATGTTGGAATACAGAATGGAAACAAACATTTTTTTGAACATTACATAATTCCCTAGCTTTGTGCCCAATTTTGACTTTATTTTATACCAACATTGTGTAGGGGGGTGGGGTTTGAGTAAAAGTTTGCCTTTTGTGTTAGGTGTTTCATTAACTTTTTGCCAGGATTGTAGCTAACTATATAACAGTTTATGTTTTAACAATGCTGCTACTGACATGTCCGGACGTTTCGACTGCTAGTGCTAGTCTTCTCAAGGCGATTGGGTCGACTGGTTTGGTACAGCATTACGTATGCCGGTGGTTTATTGTGATTGGCTAATTTCGATCCGGTTATTGTTTTCGTTTTTCTCGGGCGTCTGCTTGTTTGTCGCGCATCCCTGATTCTGTTGTTTTCTAATTTTCTGTATCCAAGCTTCGGAATTTCTGCTATCCCTGTTTAAGTTGTTGGGATAACAGAGCAAAAATTCCGAAAGCTTGGATAACGACGCGACAATTAGAAAACAACGTTGCGCGACAAACTAGCGGACGTCCGAGGAAAACAAAGAAAATAAAAACAATAGCCGGATCGAAATTAGCCAATCACAACAAACCCCCGGTTACGTAATGCTGTACCAAACCAGTCAATCCCATCGCCTGAAGACAGGCAGTAGCAGTGGAAACGTTGCGAACAGCATGAAAGTGACTTGTCGTGAGACAAAAGAAAAAATAGTTAATTTATTAACTAACAGCGACGATGAATTATAATCTATTTCATCATATTAGCTTTGACAAAGTTTCACCGTCTCTGCTTCGACAGGACAGTAATTATAAACAGGTCTTCGTTTTTTATGGTCTTAGGTCGTCGTTCTGTAGACACCTTGCAACGAACGCATTTTTAAGAGTTAGGCAACTAATCGGGATTGTAGAGTTGTCTAAAACGTTTCATATCCATTTTCTGTGCTAGTACCCTCCCCTCCCTCCTCAAACGTTTTTCATTTGCCCACTTTCCAAGAAATTGCCTTTTGATTACCAACTTCCGCTTTCAATAAAGACAGCTTAATAAGTTAAAGTTTGTATGCTCTTTCATTCTAAACGGCGGTTTGTATCAATAATATTTCTGACAATCAACAATGGCAGAAAAGTTGGATTTGTCCAAAGCAGAAGCTCGACTGATAAAATCACCACTGAACAAGTACAACATTCAAATTAAGGAAAACGTTGGTTTGAACGAAAGTACTGGCTTTTGGTGGATTCGATTTACTTTTGATTTTGCTTTCGAAAAAGAAATTGAGGTACGCTTAACTAACTTTAAGTATAGCCAAAAGCCCATTTGGACTATGGAAATTGCTAAGTGTTACTACTTGGGAATAAAAGACAAGGACGAAATGGATTCTTTTGACATGGAGGATGAAATGGCAAATCATTCAGAGCTTCGCCGACTAAACAACAGTGTTGGAACCAAAGAGAGGCTTCGCAAGTACATTGAAGATAACATCTTGCCACTTGTGCTAAAAAAGATCAAATACAGGAAATTTAGTCCCCAGTTTAGGTTCTTTCTAAGCCATAAATCGAAGGACAAGCCACTGATGAAAACCTTTCGGAATGGTCTTAAATTTTTGGGTTATCAAACTTGGCTAGATGAAGATGACACACCGATGGGTGCCCAGTTGTCTTTGGCTTTTAAAACTGCCATCGAAAAATGCGATTGTTTCATAGTGTGGCTAAATGAGGAATATTTTATGAGCGAATGGTGCCAAGCTGAACTGTTGTACGCAAAAGAACAAGAAAAAATCATTATCCCATTTGGCGTTTACAGCGAAATTAAAGCCTTTTTGAAAGACAATTTTCAATTTTTAGCTTCGCTCAACATTTATAACACCTCAACAGTCTCGTTTTTCGAAGTTCTACGAAAAATCGACGATGCTTTGTTTAACTTTGAGGAACTACCGAGATAGAATAACATCGAATGTGTTACTGACTGAACTCAAAACAAAAGCAATTCATAATTTTAAAACTTAAGACAAGTCGTAAGAATATTTTGTATCATAAAACAAAGTCAAAGCGAGGGAACTAAAAGTTTTTTAAAAAAGAAGGCTTCTAAGTTAAGGTTCCAAAACACATTTTGCACAGTATTCCTACAAGTATTTTTTTTAAAACTGAGGTAACAACTCACCAACTAAAACTTTTTGCGACAATTATTGTTACAGGCCAGCCAGCTCTAGCTGGGAATAGCGGATTTGGATCTCCAACAGCCGATTTGGACCCCCAAAAATATTGCATGGAGCAGTGATTTTTTACAGTCCAAGACGTCAAAATGTGAAAATGTCCATTTTTAGCACATTTTTATTGATTCAAAAGCAACTTCTTTAAAAAGAGTGAGCTTATTTTCTTGACTTTTCTGTTGGAAATCATCTTGTTCTTGTGATATTAGATTACCCGTTATCACTTCTGAAGTTCGCATATATATTCCAAATCCCAAAAGAATGATGAATTATTTTATTAACTGAACAAAATAAGTTCATTTAATTTAATTATCAATAAACTGATAAATCTAAAATAATAAACTTCGCTCACTTTGTCACATATTTTCAGTTATTAGTGCAATGATTATGTTATAGATAAATAAATGGTGACATTTAAAAGTTCATATGGTAAGAAATACTGCCTGTTTGTACTCTGGTTTGCATATTGGACTGAATTATAGCTTTCGTAGCCTAAAAACAGCCAGGACTGAAACAAAAAACATGCTCTCATATTCTATTTATAAACCCTAGCCCACTTGAAATACATTTGTCATGTTTTGGATTGTATTACTTTAATTTCCAACAATTCTATAGTATCAAGTTCACTTGCAAGAAAGTATGAAACTAACCTAATTTTAACTTTAAGCTACATGGTTATTTAAATTATTCAGAATCAAGCAACTCGCGCATGAAGTATAGCCATGTTTATTCTATTTATTTACAACTTACTCATTTTATTCGATTTTTGCAAGATAGTTTTGGCTAATAATGCTTCATACCAGCAAGTTTAAAAAGCGGTTGTTGGGCAGCCAGAATGCTTTTCTGCGCGTTATTTTATCAACTCTGCAGAAAACATGCGATATTGTGTTTTTATTTGATTTGACTTTAAGCATGTTTATGTATTGGGAAAATACAACATTAACTTTCCATTGTAAAGAGCCAGTAAACACAACTCTGGCACTCCAAGGAAAACTATTTGTACAAGACCTTACGAAAGTCGAACCCTGGACCTAACCAACTGGATAAAACTGCTTCTTATAATGCTTCAAATACAGGAATTTTTTAATTCTCTTCCATGAACAATAGAACAATAACAAACTCAAGCCGTAAACTTAATGCTCTTCGTATGAAACCATTTACCATTCCCAGTTCTATATTTCAGACTCTGAAACAGATTGAGATTCTTAAGACCCGTCGTGTCAAAGGTGGAAAAGAGTAAAAAGCAAGAAGTATAAAATACTTGTAATATACAACCTTCCTAATTTATGCGGTTTTGTTTCTACAACTGGTATTAATTATTCAAGTTCAAGTAAATGGCCCGAATGTAACTTGCATAAAAACAACAGCAATTAATTCAAATACGCGTGAGAGACTCCTTGATTTTTGTTTGTTTAATGCACGCTCTATCAGGAATAAAGCACTTTTGATCAAGGACAATGTTGCACACAATCTTGACTTATTAGCAATTACTGAAATTTGGCTAAATATTCAGGTGGCCAAGATGCATATTATGTGTGAGAAATGTCCTACAGGCAATGCTTTTCATCACGTTCCAAGAGCTGATACAAACAGTGGAGGTGTGGAATTGATTGTTATTAAATCATTGCAAACAAAGAAACAGAATCTGGAGAAGTTTAAGTCATTTCAATATATGGATGTGTTGGTAAACACCTTGTCATCATTTATAGGCCCCCCATCATCAAAAGAGAACGGCCTCTAGGAGAATGATTTTTTTGTTTAAATATTTTATTGGAGCGTCTGGCAATTAGTACCTCTAAACTCTTTATAACTGGTGATTTTAACTTCTATGTAAACAAACCCTCAGAAACTTATGCAAAAACATTTCTTTGTATATTAAAATATTAAAAGCGTTTAATCTAAAACAACGAACATATTAGTGGTCCAACCCACAAAAATGGAAACACCTTAGATCTACTTATCACTCGTTCTCATGATTTTTTATCAAATGTATGATTATGTCTGGTGTAATTAACCCCAAACTTTGTGATCACTATTGCTGTTCATTCACAAGTGAAGCTAAAAAAACCACAATTTGTTCGAAAAGAGATTGTTTACAGGAAGCTTAAGTCAGTAAATATAGAATCACTGCGGATGATATCAAGTCATAAAGCCTGGTGTCAGTTGTCTTTGATATGGAATTGCAACTCTTGTAGAGAATTTTGAAAACACGTTAACTGATAAATTATCATTATACCAGGATGTGTGAGGCCTAAGTGATTGAGCGCCTTTTAAATTTTGTAATAGAAATGCTTTTGTTGTGTAGATATATAGAAAGAAATAAGAGAAAAATAACATTTATAGCTCTTGGCTTAAATTGAACCCCACATCTTCAGTTTACTTGTCCGACGTGTTAAGCACTACACCACAAAGACCAACCATGCTGGTAACGCAGCCAGACAATGTTAGATAGATGGTAACTGTAGGGGTTCCCAGAGCGATATTTTTCTTTATTGGTAAGCTGAACGCCGTAAATTATTGGTATGCATATATGATATTATGTATAGATAAATGTAATAGAAATGCGTTTGATATGTAGATATATATAAAAAAAAGAAGAGAAAACACAAGAAGCTGGACAGGCGATGGCGAAGATTGTGCCTTAGCATAGATAAAAAACCTTATATTATGCAATGTGGTGAGGTGAATGATAGGATAAAAACGCAAAGTCCAATTACTACTTCTCCATTATTACTGAACCCAAAAAGCTCTCTTGAAAGACAATTGATCAGTTTCTCAACAGGAAACCAGAATGCTGTTATCCTACATCTTCATCCAAAAAACAGCTAACGACTTTGCTGCTTTCATGACAAGATATCTAAGATCTGGTGTACTCTGTCAGGAGATTCTGGTGCTATAGTCAACCCACTACTTTATAGCTCCAGCAGTCAATCTGAGTTTGTCTGTTTTCATACTGTTAGCAGTAACAAAGTAAGCAAGTATTTAATCTCATCTGGGCTCAAAACCTGTGACCTGGATCCCCTGCTATCCGTCTTATTTAAGGAGTGTTTGGATGTCTTGCTACCTGTTATTACGAAAATTATCAACCTATCACTAACAACTATCTAGACATGTTCCACATCATTTTAAAGAAGCCATGGGCTGACCCAAGTTAAAAAAGGAATCCCTGGATCATGATCATGCCAAACATCGCCTCAGTCTACCAACAGATAGTATTACGATAGCTAATGTTAGTTAATTCAGTCACGTCTGCCAGAAATATAGGTGTCATATTTGATGATGTTATGAAGCTTGAGCAACATATAAACAATGTCTGTATATCTGCCTTCTTCCATATAAGAAATCTATCAAAAATTAGGAATTGTCTCACTCAGAAAGATATAATCATTTAGGTCCATACATTCATAACATCTAAATTAGATAACTGTAATTCCTTACTGAGTGAACTACCGCAATACTTGTTAGATAAGCTTCAGTGTGTGCTTAATGCTGCTGTGCATTTGGTTTCTGGTTTCTATGATAGCATTACACCGGTATTAATGGATCTCCACTTGCTACCTGTAAAGCAACGTGTTTCTTTCAAAATACTACTACTTAAACTTATAAGGCCCTGAATGAATTCAATAGCACCTAAATACATATCTGATCTCTTAGTTCAGTATAGACCGGTTAGAAAACTACTATCTTCTGGTAAAATGCTTCTTCAAGTCTCCTCTTACAAACTTAAATCATATGGTAGCAGTTTCTTGAGTTATGCGGCATCTTATCTGTGGAACAGTCTCCCTGATGTCATAAGACATTCACCATCCCTTGAAATTTTTAAAGCAAAACTTAGATACATCTTCATTCTATTCAATGAAACTTTTAACTTATAATTTATTTTAATTTATTATTTATATATTTCTTCTACCTAATTTTATTAGATTTTATTAAATACTTATTGTAAAATGCCCTGGACTCTAGAATGGGTGCAATAGATATCATCATCATTATTATTATTATTATTGTAAAAATGCATATCTTTGATAGATGTAAGTATAGAATTCCGAACTTACTTATGCATGCAGTTTCAATGCTTGAACGTAAAAGTTGGGGTCTAGGTAAAGTTTAGGTTGTACAGTATGTTTAAACAATAGTATGCCCCAGTAAGGAAATTTTACTGAAACAATTGATGCATCAAAAAAAAAACTTTGTAGTTTATGGGTTTCTTTTAGTTACTTTAAAAGCTGACCCATGCCCTGGGATAATATAATCTGCTATTTCTAGCACCTTTCTTCTGCTTTTTTCTTGTATCTCGGGGAACTCGCTTATCTCCCTCCAAATCTCTTCATCACTTTCACACTCGAACAAATCACCACAAATGACAACGGTTCCACGACCTTCTGTTTTCACTACAACACTAATATCTGAGTGTGTATGGCCCGGTGTTGCTATGACCTTCACACACTCTTCATCGATAGTATAAGGGTTACCGTCCTTGAACTGGTGGGTTTCATACATGTCCGGTTCACGCGCAATATCATTCAATACAATTTGTTTTGCTCTCTGAAAAAGGTTCAAATTCCCGATATGGTCAATGTGACCGTGTGTGCATACAACAATGTCAATTTCCCCTGCCTCAACGCCAAACTGTCTCAATTTATCAAGAATTTTCGCACCATCCCAAGGACTTCCTGTATCTACAAGGATCTTGTATCTAGGTCCATAAACAAGAGAGACAGACCCACTTGCTCTGTTCTTTTGTTTTTCATCTAAGAATGAGTATCCTTCTTGGATAACAACAACCTTATATGAGGTCAAATTTGTATTCAAATCCTGTAGTGATTTACTTGATTTTGTTGACATTATTCCAGAACACCCGTACCCGGTACCCTATTTCAACCATAAATTTCTTCGCATGCGCATTAGGCGGAAGCCATTTTCATGTTGCCGACCGCTGGTCAACTGGAATGACGGCGCTAGATTCGAGGATGAAAAGAAAGTTGCAGTTGTGTGTTTTCAATGACTGTAATCAGTGTTAAACCAGCAAACTGTTTGTTTAATGTAAAGAGGAAATCCTCTGCAATCAGCATTTGGACCATAAGCTGTTAAATGTACCCGGGACCTTCAACTCGCGGCTTCGGTATGTGTAAATTTAAGTAAATTGATCATTCCATTTCAGTCGCACATGCGTGGCAGTAACGTAGCGGAGCAACTGCTGTATACCCCGCCACTATTGTTCTCGACAATGTTTGAACACCAGGTAAGTGCTCAATCCACTGGGCTACTTGGACTCTTGGATGAGAGAAGTTATTTATTATATTCTTACAATAATACGTAGACTTGTGTACAGAATCCTGTCTCAAACAAGACTAGAACAAGTTGGAACGTCATCTGTTCAATTCCTGCCATCATGGGCTGAGATTTGAAGAACAGAAAATGGATCACTGAGTGCTTACAACACAAAATAATAGCTCTTAAAGGCTTTTATTAATAAACTCATCTTCCCATGTATCAACAGAATGTCACAGATTGGGCAAAAGGTCACAAGAACTGATAAGAATTTTTAGCAGCCTGAAGTGTGTAAGCTTTCGATTCTCTTAAAGACTAAACTGTTTGGATATTGTCAATATTTCATCCCTCTGTTAGTACAACAAACTCTCTTAAGTTTTCAACTCAAGTCTTAAATCTATCTTAGTTTGTTCATTAGCTAGCTAAAGTTTTATGCTACTGAAAAAGAATATAAACATTGACATCTGAAAAGATTTGCCTATTAAATCATAACCTAAACCGAACAGGATCTAATACTCTGTGCCTCAATAAAACAAATTTTCTGAATTTTTACTCTTATTTGAACAAATGAAAACTTGTTGTAAATCCATCATGTTTCTTGATGCAGTCAATATAACTATAAAACTTCAGGTTCATTAACGAAATATTTTTTCTAGATCAAGCTCCAGTTAGCAAAGGGTTGCTGGTTGTGACAGGAACTGCATCTCTTCTCCATCTTTTGATTTCATCCTCGTCAAGAACTCTTTTTACAAGTCACAAGTTCCTTGCTCTTATCAGGAATACAAAAGTAAGCTTGGCAAAGCTGAATCACTTTTGGCCAGCATGTTAATTTTACTTGCTAAATCTACATGTTGCTATAAAATAGTTTCTACCGGTAATCATTATAAACTGTAATATATTGAAGCTCCATGTGTGTTCCTTATTTGGAAATGTGTGTCTGAGTGTAGTTTTGGCAGGCTCAAGGAACAATAATCTTTAGTTCGTGTTTGTATTGTTTTGAATTTAACTTGTTTTACAGTGGCAATATTACAAATTAAACTACTTGTTTTGACTAGCAGCTAACTTTTAGTTAACATGATTTAATAAGCAATCTTTGCTCACTCGAAGTAATCCATGCCTGCAATTGATCAAAATCAATCACATGACTTTGATATATCAGAGAACATACTGCCCACACCATTCCAAAAAAAGTCATAGACCTTTAACCATCTTTTCCATTAGTCTTTAAGAATTCAAACTACTATTAAAGTATATAAATCAAAATTATTTTTATTGAGTATATTCTTTTGGGCAAAAAGTTTCAATATAAATAAAATAACGAGAAGATTAATCATTTTTTAAGACTTGTATATTT
>JAOTRI020155256.1:0-10003 GCA_028564885.2 Zoanthus sanctaehelenae
ATACTCACTTCCTTCCATGTATTATTGGTGCAATATTTCCACATCACTCGGTCATTTGCACCCTCAAAGTTCACACAAGCCTGCATAGCACGCGTTTTCGTTGCTAAAAAGCGAAAGAAGAGGGTGGGGGAGGGGAAGGAGACTTCCTTCCCCTGCCTCACCCCCTCCTCTCTCTTTTTGCTCTTGCCCTATTTGCGCGGCCAAAATAGAAAATTTCGCCAAAAATCAACGGAAACGCTTGCTACGAAGGCTAAGTAAACAACAACTTTACGACACCTCACCATTTTTTCTAACTCAACTGCGCCCTTCCTCTTTCTCTTCTGCCTTTATAGTAAAACTTCCTTGCCTTTTTCACACACTCGTTGTCATCTTTTCTCAATAATTGACCAAACTCTCTCATACTTCATTGGCATTGCCTGACTTCAACAATTGTACCCTCGCTGCTAACGAACACATGCCAGCTAGCAAAGGTGCCGTACAGACAAAATACACCACTTATTCAAGCCCCGGATGGAATGGTGTTTAAAAAAAATTCCCTCCGTGATATAAACTCTAAATGTTTTCACATGAAAAGCGAGTGTAACTAAAACATGAATGAACCCTAAATTAATGATTGAGCCTAAGATTTGGTCGTGAGTGGACATAGCCATAGGTACTGTAACAAAATGTTAGAATCATTTATATATTATTTGGATCTATATCGGCGGATGCATGTATATTGCACTTCTAAACTTAACTGTGAAAGCAAAGCACTTCACTTTTTATCGCTGAATCCAAGCTTGAGAGGTTGAGCAATGGAATTTTTGTCAGAGATGATTCATTCTGTTATACAACAGGGACGTAGCGTAGTCACTTTTTCAAGTAAGCACAAGTACATATGATCTAGAAACAGAAAGGAAATGAGCGAAAAACACTGCGTTCTTTACCTATTTTTCGAATTAGTTGTGTGAATACAAGCAAATAACAAAGCTTCTTGCCCTTATTTTGAGCAAACTTGGCGCAAACAAAACTTGTTTTGGTTGTGGATCCTTGAGGAGACGCTTTTTATAGTATAGTTGTCATTTATATACAAGGAGCAAGGCGTCTTTCTTTGTGTTGTGCAAACTGCTATTTTCATCACAAAATCTTGTTAGCAAACAAGTAAAATGTTAAAAATAGACACAAATACTAAAACGTTTTAGATTTTCTGGTCACTTCAAGTACGCACGTGCGTATGTGCTTATAGGACGCAACGCGCCTGTAATGCAGAGTAAAAGAAGAGGTTTAAAGCACACAGGTTTTTACCAGAAATACCATGAGAAGTAAAAAAGAAAGCCTTTATACAAACATTAACGCGTTTTCTAACTTGTATCTGCTGGAACAAAAACCTTACTTAATTGCTACTTGTTACTGTTACTAAAAGAGTTGAAATATTTAAAAGTTTTGTTGGTCAGAAAAATATTTACTTCATTGTGTTTGAGCATTTAGAAGACATGCATTGTTCCCTATGTTGACTATTGTATATCGGCTGAAGGCAATATCGAAGAATCCTTTAAACCGGATTTATTAAAAACTAAAAATTTAAATATACCTCCGTTCTCTTGAAATTTCAAAACATGCAATAGCTTGAGTGCTGCTATATCATGCAATGAATCAATTACGTAGAGTTTATGTTCGTAAAAACTCGTTTTTACTGCTCATACGATTACGGAACATTTACTTTTTAAACAAGTTTTTCCTGATTTTATTAACAGGAACGTCGGAACTCCAGTATTGGTTTGTAATATTTGCTTATCCGTAGACTTCTATTAAAACCGCGCGCACGGGATTACGCCTTAATCATATTCAAACGCATCTTGCAAAAATTTCTCACAACTGGGATATTTTGTTTTGTTTGTGGCCAATTAAAGACGATACTCGGAGACGTTATGATTGTACTCTGACAACTGCGCAAATCTCATAGCTGGAGTTTCGTGAGAGCAACAAAACATTAAATTGCATTTGATAACCAAACCATTGTTGCTGAACGAATTCTTGTGAAGTATTGCTACCACACGTCGTGACCATTTGAGGGATTTTCATTGAAGCAATTGAGAAAGTTACTTAAAAAAGCTTGGCAGGAGTGACAAGTGTTTTTCCTTACTGTCAATAAGTCACTCATCTTTTTAAGACGATGGTCAGCAAAAATCCAGACGTGCCTTTAAAAACTCGATAGTAAACAACACTAAAGGTAAGCTGGAGTTTTCAAACCGTGAGTGCTTCCACTTGAATGGAAAGAAATTTAGTCTGTTCTTTACCTAAACTCACGCATAACTTACTCTGACAACATTTTGGTAAGCTGTTCTAGATTTTCTTCTGTTGTAGTCCATAATCAGCAAAAACATTTAGAGTTAAGTATATTAAATAATACAATGAAATGTTAAGTTTTAATTTGTTTTCTTTGACATTTGTAGGCTGTAGTTCATAACGGTACAAGTTAGTTGTTGCACGACCGATCACATCTGAGCTGTGGACGTTTAAATTGAAAATGTTTGCAAATATTTTATAGTATAGTTGAAAGTTTTTAATCATTTTTAGTGTTTTGGCGTTTTTGGTATGAAAACACAACTTCTATGAATCAAAATAGTTCAGCTACGACAAAGGCAGGTCATGGGCAGGTTAACTAACGATAAAATAATTTAGGCTGTTTTTCGTAACAATCAACACTGCTTTATTTTCATGTAACGTCCATGGATACATTTGCTAAAAGGCCATCATTATTTCACGTTTCTATTCTTCCTATTTCTATAAAACCGCGCACCAATCGAGCGACACTTGTCACTAAAGAGTAAAGTAAAGGTGACTTATTCCCGAGTAATTGTGTTTACAATTACAATTACTGATTTTTCTTTCAATTCGAAGATGTTGAGCGTTTTTAACAAATTTTCCCAGTTTATCTTTTCGAAAAGAAATTACTACCGGAACAATCAGGCAGCAGTAATGGATATTTTTAAATTGTTTTTCTTAAAGTTAAAACACTCAAAATAAATCTAATTTTGAATTTGATAGCTTGCCAACGTGAAGTATTTATCATCAAATTATCGCTTAAACTCTTCATACAATACTATTAAGAACAAAATTGGTATTTTATTGTTAAAAGCGACAACAAAAAATTCTTTCATTGTTGTTTTTGTGAGTGTGATGCTGACATGGTTTACTACTAACATTATAAATCCAAGTAATGGAAGTTTGATAAAATGTGTTTTGTTTGTACGCCGTGGCTTTCGTGTTTGGCGCCACAACTTCCCGCTAGCATAGAGTAGCGGTTGGTCAACCGTCTATCACAAACACACGCTCAAATAGAAAATCGGGTAGAAAAACTGTCTCTTTATACATTATCTATACTCTTCACCAATTTTATAAACTATTTCCCATATTTACACTAGTATAAGAATACCATATTTGTTTTAATCCGACACCAGCAAATGAGGCCCATATGACGGCATAATGGATTATGAAGGGACAACACAAAATTACTCTAGGTAATATCAGTAAAGCTTATTAAAATATACGAGATTACTTGCTGTCATTTGAAAAGTTAACACTGTATTCTATCAACTTCTCCTACAACATACAATTATTAAGAGTTGGACATTCACATCCCTCTTACAAAGTACGCGAAAAAAAGCAGAGAAGAAAAATTTTGAAAGATCTGGTAAAAAAATTAATTAGAACTATTTACAAATCACTAATTTATTTATTTCAAAATTTAACTCAAATATTGTACTAGAGTTCTTCTTGAGACGATAAAGTTCACTATAACCCCACTTTACATTTTTTAAGTCAAACTTGTAGATATCAGGCTTAAAATTTACCGAAGAAAGCTTAGAAAAGGGAAATCCGTGGAATTCTTCCAGAAAATTTGGTTAACGACAAAACCAAGCATATTGGAACGCCTATAGTTACTAAAGAAGCTTATATAGGACTGAGTAACGTGTCATAAATATTCCAAGAATATATAGGCTACACTCTTTTTTTATAAGAACATTTTTTATAAGATTTTTTTACTGAAGAACATGAGGCTGAAAATCGCCAAAAATTTAAGAACATGTTAAGAACATGCTGAGGCTGAGAAAAGGTGAAGAACATTTATTTATTATGAAATCATCCATACAGTATGTCCACATGGCTTTGGTAGTGTTGGTATATGCTAAACCGCGCATATAAATTGTCATCAAGCTGGTGATAGTTTTCATACAGTAAAAAAAAAAGTCAGTATTATTGAGAAATTTGCTTAAGCTTCTTGACAAAGGTTTGCAGATAACAATTTTGCATCACAGGTATTTCACTTTTCATCATGTTTTCTTTCGTACCAGATACTGTATTTTAAAATTCGATACAGTACAAAGTACATGTACAAATCAATGTATACTGAAAAGTACCACATACGGTACATGTATTATTTATATTGTCTAAAATCAGTAAAGATAGTTTAAGAACATGTTTAAGAACATTTGAGGCTGATATACCGAAAATATTTAAGAAAGTTCAGCCTTAGTCGAAAATTCAACGTGCTTATAAAAATAAGAGTGCATACTGAATCCCCATTGTGCTACTGTCTTAAGTGATGCATGCATGTAATATTCTGTATGCTACTTCTATCGTTTATTTACGTGTTTATTCATTTATCTAATTATTCATTCTCTTTTTCTACTTGTATCCTTTATTGCCGTTGGTTGTAAAAATAAATATATTTTTCAGAGAATTATTGATCTCGTTCGGTTTTTGAGCAGGCTATGAAGGCATAAAAATGTTTAACCCAAGTTCTTGTTTCCTACTATACACCAGGGCCCAGTTTTTCAAAAACCGATTTATAGCATTAACCCAGGATGAAATGTTTAATCCAAGTTCTTGTTTCCTATTATATATCAGGATCCAGTTGTTCAAAAGATGATTAACACTAATCCATAGAGTTAAATTTTTATAACTTTGCATTTTTAAAAGACATTAAAATTCCATATCGTAAATATTTACGAAACTAAGAAAAAAATTAAAAATATTTTCAGTTTAAAATTGATCAAAAAAGATGAATATAACGCTTCAACCGAAAAAAATATTCTCTTAAAAAGGGTTAATTACATAAACACTGAGATTTAACCACTAACATCGCAATGAATAAAAATCGTATTGATTCTATACACAGCCAATTAGGAGTACGAACGACAAAATTTCATCGTGCAAAAATATCGTTCGTCTTTTCTGAAATGCAAACGACAAGATTTCACTGATAATGAATGAACGTACTGAAGATTACGTCATCAAGGAGCGGCTGCACTTGAAGAACCGCGCGCTTTGAAAAATGGCTTAGGGCAGGCTCGTTTCGGTTTTCGTTCAATTTGCTTCTTCAGCTTTCATTTGCTTTTATAATTAATAGTTTTTGTGTGGAGAGATTAGTTATCTCTTCTTGTTGTTGTCCAGCGATATAACATTGATACAATTTCGCACCATATTCATCACCTCTTTCGTGAGAAATATATTTGTCTGCTACACAAACAAGAAATCTCAGTAGCTATGAAGTAATGACGTAAACATATTACAGCATAATCGAATTGTTTAATATAACTTTTGCCCAAGAACACTAGCGATGATGATAAAAACATTTCAACTTGGTGTTGATTTAATCACGTCTGGTATATTTGATGCTAAAAAGTGCTTATTTTTTTGTCTTTTCTCTCATTGCTACAGAATAATGAGTACATGGACCTCCGCTGTCACATCTCCCGAGTCCGTCCCATCCTCGGAGCCTGAACCGACAACTGAACCTGAAGAATCAAGCGTAAAACAAGGTTTTTCAATCTCCGAGCCCCTACCTCAATGGGACGAAGCCTTAAAGACATGGAAATGGGCCTGGGACCTTCACTGGGCAGGTCTTGGGACGTTGTTTTCACTGATGGCCCTCTATGCCGTTTGGTCCATTGTAATTATGAGCTCAGGAAAGAATAAAAGACGTCAGCCCCTTTCTCTGGCAATAAACATTCTTCTTATAATATTAGGGAGCTCTCGAGCCTTGTTTTTGTTTATCAACCCATACGAATCAGAACAGTGCAATATATTATCAAAGTGCCCAACAATATTAACAAGACTTTTATTCGGAGCAGGTCTTCCATCGCTCAGTGCCGCTTTCTCATTAATTCAACTGATGTTTTTTCAGTTGACAAAACTAACACTGTACCCGAGAATACTTCAAAGCATTAAACTTATCGCCAGTCTCATTTCGGTTCATTTTGCTCTTGCTGTCATTGCCGAAATAATCATCTTCGCGCATGCGGACTGGCGTTCATTGGCTCTAGTCTGCCAAGGATTTTTCATCATCTTTTGCTTTCTTCTATCTACAAGCTTTGTGTACAGCGGATACAAAGTAATAAAATATGCTCAGAAAAACATGGTGCGAATGCAGAGCATAGGAGCAAGAGTAAGCAGCAAACGGGGAATGAGGAAAGGAAATGGTAACTCTGGAAAGGATTTCAGGCCTAACATAACAAAACTTGTAAAAATTACTTATTTCACGGCAGCTTTAGGGATTTCGGGAGTCACACTACAGCTATACGCAATCTTCCATGTTTATAACCTGTATATAGGGGATTTTCCACAACCGGAACCATGGGCTTGGTTGGTGTTTCAGTCATTATTCCGAACTATAGAGTTGTTAGCTTCGTGTACTATGGCTTATGTTGGAAGGCGGCAGGTCTCGAACAAATCTCTGTTGTTTGGCTCTTGTATGTCATGGCTGAACAGGCGTATCAACAAGTGCGAGATTCCAATTTTAAATAACACAGAGAGCGACGGCACTGTAAAACTGAGCATAGAAAAGATTGCCAGGCAGTCCAGTTTATAAGCGCAGTTAAAACTGTTGAAAAAACCAATGAAGAAATCGCTCACAGAAATATGACGCATAGTTCACTGTTCTCTCAACCTTATACAGGAAACTTTGATTCGCATCGACACTTAAGAATTCAAACCAGTTAACGTGTTAAAAAGAGACCTGATCAGTTTAAATTGTCGAGTAACCTTTCTGGAAAACTTCAGAACGCAAAGGCTAACTTTTATTCTTTTAGCAATGTTTAATGAAAAAATATTAACTCTTTACAATAGAAAACCCGGCCACAGTCGGCCTTATTCCTGTGTAATCGTAATATTGGAATGAATTTAGAGAATACCTAAGATTTGATTACACCTTGCAAATATAGTCTCAAAAGCAAGCCAATCCAAACTCCTTAAAAAGTTAAAAAACCCGTGAGCTTATTTTCGAGGTTTTACGGTTTGTTATTTAGATGTGTATATAATTATGAAGAGTGTCAATCAGCAGAGAAAAAGACTTCTACGAAAACGGTTTTTTCAAAAAAATATTTTGTAAATAAAATAAATTCTTCTCCTCTCCAAGAACTCGTAAGTTCATTATATATCCTCAATAATAAATAAACAAGATGCTCTAGAAGCGTTCACTTGAGCAACCTTTTGTTCCAGGTCCTTCATCTCCTAAAAACACAGCTGCCGATGCAAGGAATTGTGGGATAGACATTTTGCCTGGTAGCACAGGTAGCCCAATAAAAAACGTTGTCTCCATACCTTCATAGCCTGGTAAAAATTAAGGGTTACGTTTGGGAAAGTTCGAGAGCAGATCAGTGTCAGTGAAAACCCGAGAAGAAGTGGACCCTTTTCACCTGCTCAAAAATCCTTACACTATTTGCGCTGATTGCGCTGAATAGGTGCACATATTGCTCAAAAATCCTTAGACTATTTGCGCTGAATAGGTGAACATATTGCTCAAAAATCCTTACACTATTTGCGCTGAATAGGTGCACATATTTTGAGAACATATATTTTATTTCTTTTACACAATGATTATTCTCTGATTAACAAAGAGAAAGATGATAAACATAGCACGTGTGAATGGTAAACTGTAAACTATCACAATTTCAGGACAACCAACCATATCGGTTACGTCACTTTCGTGCTTCATAGCGCTATGGAATACACTTGTGGACCAAAGCGCACGTACTGTGCAAATCATTTCATAGAGCTATGGAAATACACCCGTGGACCAATCACAGCGCACGTACTGTGCAAATCATTTCATAGAGCTATGGAAATACAACAGTTGACCAATCAAAACGCAAGCTCTAACCAACTTATTTCATAACAATGAAACTTATGTATCGTCAAGTTATTACAAAACTACACGAGAACAAGTAAAAACTCAAGGTATTAAATTGTCAGTTAATAAATGAACACAATGGCGTGCAAAAGAGAAACTACACACAAACAGCGGTATATATATTTTAATTCATTTGTAATGCCCTTCTTTTGTAATTCTAAATAATTAATAAGTTAGTATACCTGTATGTGTAAAACTACAATTCAAATTCTGTACTATTAATCGTCACTTCTGATTATCTATGTAGTATAGCATACGAAACGTTACTGAGTAAAAAGAGTTTTAACTATGCGTTCATTTTCAATATTCATCACTGCTGTTTGTGTGGTTTCTTATAAAACTGAGACGGCCAAAGATAAGAGTGTTTCAAAACTGTACGAGAACGAGTAAAATCTCAAGGTTTTAAATTGTCAATTTTCAATTTCCATAAAAACAATGGGGGATAAACTTTGCTACAAAAATGTTCGTCTGTTTTGTTTCTTTTCTGCATGTTTAAAAATACACTGGCAGTAGCATTCTAGGCTCTCACATAGAGGTGATTACCCGCTAACATCAACCGTGCTAGAAATATCATTCGGATACCGCGCCAGTTGACTGAATTCTGAGTCCTGGGTAACAACATCCTCTGCACAATTTCTAATTTGGGTGAGTAGTATACACCACGTTTAACCTTGAACCAATAATACTTGCTTTTGTTGTTTTTCTTTCTTGAGTTCTTTATTCTTTATCTCGTTCTTTCTTTCTTTTTTTCTTTTTCTTCTTCCTTTTTGAGCGATGTTTTACATTTTCTTCCAAAACGCAGCCAGTCCCATCAAACTCGTCACTTTGCACGTCCCCGCTTGAAATTCCTTCAATACAAAAATTTGAAAAATGTAAATTAATTTAAAGTGTTTTCTGTTTTGCTTAATGTGATGGATAAGTAATTCAATAATCCTACAAAACACGAATCAAAACTATACTTAAAGCTAAAGAATCAAATAATCTTCTAAGTTGTCTACAAAAAGTTGAAAGGAGAGACAGGACTCGGAGACGATTTGCGATCACAAATAATCGTGCCAGTTGTGTAGAGGACTTAAAGCAACAAGGATTGGAACAACAAGTGGCGACGACAAAGATAAAACACATGTGGTTAGCACTTTTCTTCTTTCTAAGAGTTTTTGTTCTGCCCTCCTTGAATTTTGAGAGCAGAAAACTGTGAACGCTTATATTTGTCCCGATTGTAAGAAGAAATCAAAAATTAGTTCGATTACAATTTTCCAATGTAAAGAAAAGGGAGTAAAATGTGTTGGATCACGACAATTTTTGGAACGAATGTAATCAAACGTCTTAAATGATTGTGTTACGATGCGTAGAAATGGGATATTTTGGCCGTTTTCTGAGGGTGACTCAATTTAACAGGCGTCAGCAAAGTTGCATCCCTTGTCATACTCTAATGGTAGTTCAGATCTAGAATAACCGTTGGAAATCCAGTACGGATGACATAATCTTATCAAACGTAATCTTATCTAATGAAACAGATTTGGCCGCCTAAAGTAATTAAAATTCAACCTACCATTTCGCAGGATACTATAACCGCTGACCGCTGCTTCTAATAGGCGCCCCCTCTCATTATCATCTGAGCTGAAAGAGTAAAATGTTCAATGACAGTATACTTCAAACCTCACTTGGAAGCAACATATAGTATCTATCTCCTCAAAGATCAGCAAATCTCTTGGAATTATCTCAAGATTGAGACACTTCGTTCCCACTGATACCAGCCCTACATAACTTATGGTATTGCTGTATGGGGCCAAGCTGCTCAAACAAACCTAGACAAATTAATAATCTTGC
>JAOTRI020155266.1:0-10003 GCA_028564885.2 Zoanthus sanctaehelenae
ATCATTATCATTATCATTATCATTATCATTATCATTATCATTATCATTATCATTATCATTATTATTATTATTATTATATCATGGTTATTACTATTGATACCATAGTTTCAATTAACCATTTTCTGCCCAACGTCACATATATGTGACGAAAGTACAGCTGACCAAGTATGAGCCCACAAAGGCTTCTATGTATTGAATTTGTAAACCCCCCTCTAGGAATTTTGTTTTTAAGCTGGTAAGTGGTAATTTCGATAAAATTTGAATTGAAATTTTTAGTTTTGGACGCAAATATTTTATCGCAATTTTTTTCTTATCTTTCCTCCTGAATCTCTTACCTTTGGGTCATCTTTTGTAGCAGCGTAATGTAAAGGAGATTTTCCAAAGTTGTCTGCCTTATTTACAAAATCATTGTCCGTGCATGCGTTTTTCAGTAAAAACGTAAGCATTTCTAAGTCATTTTTTTCAACAGCTAAATGAAGACAAGTTTTGGTGCACTTTTCTTGCGCCTCAACATTGCACAGACAGTTTATTAACACGTGGGTAGAATCCAGCCTTCCTGAGTTGACGGCACACAAAAAAGGAGTCATCCCCTTTGCGTCACGTGACTCTAGCTTAGCGTTGTTTTCTAAAAGTAGCTCAATAACTTTGGTATTACCAGCGGAAGCAGCACTGGAAGATACAGACAAGATATAGCAATATGGATTATATATTTTAGAACAACGAAAAAGAGATAAAGTTAAAGGACAAAACAAGAGAAAAAAAATCAAGACAAAAGTAGAAAAGAAAGAGCATGAGGACACAAAAAAAGGACGAAACAGAAAAAGAAAAAGCAAGACATATCAATAAATGAAAGAACATGAAAAGAAGAAAGAAAAACAGGAACAGGAATGGGAATGGGAATGGGAAAAAAAGACTGAACGAGAGGGAAAGGAAATAATGAAAACAAAAAAAGGTAAAATGTAATGAACAAGTAAGGAATTCAGAAACAAGATAAAGGAGATAAAGAAAAGAAAAAGTGTTGAATAATGGGAAACAAAAAGAAATGATATCACAAAAATATGTGAAATTATCCCAATTCATATAACAATAATAATAATAATAATAATAATAATAATAATAATAATGATAATAATAATAAAGTTTTTCTTTGAAACAAATTTAACGACACTGAAAATTACAAGTAAAAATTGAAAATGAATAAAAAACATTAAAAATATTTTATAAATAAAAATGTTTTCAGTTTTCCTTTAAAAGTTTCATCAGAGCTGCAGTTTTTTGGTTCCTCTGGCAAGCGAGTTCCTAAGTTTTGGAGCAGACAAGGAAAAAGCAGTATATAAAGAGATATGAAAGGGAATAATTATGAAGAACAAGAAAAGAAAACATAAATTAACTCACGTGATAAGTAAATAAAGACAAAAAAAAACTTGAAATAAAACAAAATTCTTAAAACATACTAGAACTATAAAACTTCTGATTTCCTAAGAAGTCATACATTAACTGTAGAATTGTGTTAAAAGAATGATTTGTGGAGATGGAGAGAACTATTTTCACAAGATGAAGCTAGGTTCTATAGTTGTACGTACGTGTTTACAAAGGAAATAAGGGGATTACAAGTGCCATGTTGTTTTTGAAGGCCGGAGAAGGCGCCATGAATCCATCTTTTTAAAGATAATGTCATCGATGGTCTCTTCTCTTTTAGTTTGTGAAGATGGGAAGTTTAACTGTAATGAGTCCACTATGGCATTCCAAAGGTTCACAAACAAGGTTGCAAACCCGAGGGGAGGGGAGGCGGGAGAGGGAAGTGGTGGTGTTACTCCATTTGCTGGTATAATAGGGTGCTCGTCGTATTTTTTAGGGATCAAAATTGGGGTATTTTTAAGGGCTTTCAAAGAAATATTCAAATTAGTTTATACTTTATAGAGATAATTTTTTGCTCTGAGGTATTTTTTAGTATAAAAAATGTTTACGTTTTGGTATTTTTTAAGGGTTTTTTTCACATATTTCTTGACCAGCATCTCTATCCTTTTACCTCAAAATACCCCCATCCCCCCTCCATACTCCCCTTTCCTCCTTCCCCAGGGGGTTGCAGGTTCACTTGCAAATATTGATTGGACATATAATCAAACACAATTATTATTCGAAATGAAGTCAAAATATAAGAACACAAAATTTGTTTCTTAATCCAAAACATAGATTTACCATAATAAAAAAAGAATGGCCAATAGAACGAATAAAATTTGGAATCTTATAGCACAATATTTCGGCTAACCATACTAGCTTACATCAGGTACGATACATAATTAGAAATCCCGGTCTCATTTATGTAATATGTTGAATGGAAACGGAAAAAATATATACAGCCTCAAGGCTCAAGTGGTACAACAAATGCAATTAGAATACGTTCGGTGTGTGGATATATATAGAAAGAAATGAGAGAAATATATCATATATATATATATAGGCCCTGGGCGGGAATAGAACCCCACATCTTCGGTTTACTAGTAAAGTACGACGTGTTAACCACTACACCACAAGTACCAACCACGCTGGCAACGCAGCCGGACAATTATATAGATTGATTGATTGATCGATTGATCGATTTACTTATTTATTTATATTTTACCAGTGCAAAGGAGTTCTTTTTTCATCATCTTTACAATTTAAAAGTGCTTCTTTTTGGATCAGTAATTCAACTAAGTCGACGTTTCCAAGAATTGCGGCCAAATGCAGAGGAGTTTTTAAGTTTCGCTTCCTTGCGTTTGAGCTGGTCCCATTTTGGAAAAGAAGCTCGATGACTTCTTTGTTATTGACGTATATTGCCCATTGCAGAGGTCGATCCCCTTCTATATCTTCACTCTCAACGTATTTCTTCACATCAACTCCCTGATTTTTGGCTTTTAATAGGAAAATGTAGAAATAAATAAACATATGTTAACACATGTTAGATCATCTAGATTGTTTGTTCTAAAAAAATTGTTATCAGTGACTAGTACTGACGTTTCGTCGTACCTTTGGAAAAAGGGGAGGGTAAATTATTGTCTTCCAAGCCAATAGCGGTTACTGCTCATATGCATTAATAATTAACAAAATTATGAATATATAAAATTATATCTATATATCATGACAGTTATTATCTTTATAATCATTGTCATCGTTATTATCATTACCATCCTCACCCTTATCGCCATCATCATCATCATAATCATCGTCATCATAATCATCATCATCATCATCATAATCATCATCATCATCATAATCATCATTATAATCATCATCATCATAATCATCATCATCATCATCATCATAATCATCATTATTATCATCATCATCAATCATCTTCGTCACCATTATCGTCAAGCATCACCATCATTAATCATTATCACTATCATAAACAACACCATCACCAGTCATGCATCATCATCACCATCGTTTCATGTCATTTTCCATTGAAACTCGAAAGACT
Source organism: Zoanthus sanctaehelenae (assembly GCA_028564885.2). Taxonomy (NCBI): domain Eukaryota; kingdom Metazoa; phylum Cnidaria; class Anthozoa; order Zoantharia; family Zoanthidae; genus Zoanthus; species Zoanthus sanctaehelenae. The sequence continues at coordinate 3,464 of JAOTRI020155266.1, forward strand.
AAACATTGAACGTACCTGCAGCAAGAACAAGCTCGGCTATTTCAGTAGTTTCAGCCAAAGTCGCCAGGTGCAGTGGGGTAATCTCATCCAGTGAACGAATTGCAACTCTCGCTCCGTTTCTCAGCAGACTCTCGCAGATTCCTATGTGACATTTCATGCAGGCAACGTGAAGCGCCGTGAGCCCCCGTTGGTCAGTTGCATCAATTTTTGTTTGAGCATGCGCTGCTAATAGTACTGCTATTGTCTGATTTCCAAACCAAGCCGCCAAATGAAGCGGAGTTGATCCGTTGTCAGTGACACTTGATGGATCAGCACCTTGTTTTAAAAGCTCAAGAGCTATAACTGTTGAGTTCGACCTAGCAAAATACAAATGAATATAGATCTTTTACCCTTCAGTTTTTCAAAGTTGATCAGAAGGCTAACGCATAAAACGTCACTTTCTTACTCTAATTTGCAATGATTAAAAAGACTTCAACCAAGAATATTTTAATATTTAAGTTAATAATTAAAATTATCTAAATTATTGTTGATCTGATGAAGAACTAACACTCTAAACGTCAGTTCCTTGCACTGCCTACGCTAATGATCATAATATTTCCAACGACGAACTCTCTCAGTTTGAGAATAACACTCTAAATACCCTTACTCTACTTACGGTGATGATCATAAATATTTATACTTTGAGGTGTTCAAATTACATTTGCTCTGATGAAGGACTAACACAAGAAACTTCAACTCCTTACGCTACTTACGGTGATGATTATAAACATTTCAACATTGATTTGTCTAAATCACAGTTGTTTTGATGAAGGACTAACACTCAAAACGTCAGCTCCTTACACTACTTATTGTGATGATCATAAACATTTATACTTTGAGGAAATCACATTACATTTGCTCTGATGAAGTACTAACGCTTGAAACGTCAGCTCCTTACACTACTTTCTTACGGTGATGATCAGAATATTTCAACCGTGAGTTGTCTATATCACAGTTAGTCTGATGAAAGACTAAGGATTGATTCGTCAGCTCCTTACACTACTTCCCAAAGTCAAAAACGTTTGGGTCTTATTCATTCAGTCCGACAAATGACTATGAGTCCAGAATTTCTTGTCGCTACGGTGTAAAACACCGACATAGTATCTTGATTATGACAATTAAATCTGAGCAGACATAACTATAATGCGACCGAAAAATATAGCAAAAACAGTTATCAATTGTTCATCAGCAGGATTCCCAAATTGTGTGTATGCAATTATTCTACAATTAGGTTCGGCTCGATTAAATCCCTTACCAATTGAAGAACAATTTAGTAAGTGAGCACAGTAACTGAACAACGCTAGTATAAAAGTAAGAAAAACCAACAGATAATCCGTTGAAACTTGTATTCGCGGCATACATCACAAAGCAACAACAACAAAAACAAAAAAAACAGGTTTGCTTAACAGATACATATTTACTAAATATAAAATATAAAAGGATACAATCGAATAAATTTTGTTAAACAGTTTGAACAAGTTCCTTGACTGGTACTCCGTATTGACGCACAGTCTAATGATAGTAGCGTCCGCAGAACTTTATGAGGGTCTCAGTGCTAATAATCTTGAATAATACAAGTATTTTCTTCTTAAAGCCTTGCTTCTATAACTTCGTCAATAAGCGCTTGTTTCTTGTTCAGTACAAAGTTACTCACAAATTACAAACAGGAGGAGCTTTTTATATTATTAGAAATTAACTAGAATTAGATCGCAAGCTTTCTTGTTTTAAAAATAAATGATATAGAAATAGATTAGCATAGCTATAGGATTATATATTTCATTTGTATGTTAAAACATTCGTTTTAAGTTATGCTACGTAATCTAATTTGACATGGTAGTATAATTTCAGTTTTAAAAGATCTATTTCTTCATTGCTCTAAAGTAGAAATGCTTTATTGCCATCCGGAAACAAATTGTCTGGCAATGTGCTTTGCTACATCGGAAACGATAGTCCTTCGAATGTTTTCTATTCAAAGCACATACAATAACAATTAAATCCTGTCTTAACGAGAATTTTTTACAGAGAAAAAGGGGACAAGTTTAATTATTCAATCTGTTATATTTAACTGAATTTTAGCTAATCGGTTTTATTAAGGAGAAAACTTGCAATGGGAGATATGCTTCCAAGACTGCAATTTCTATTATTCTGAAAACGAGTTATAACAATAGCATATCTAATCTTGTTTTTAAGTTTGAAAACATTGAATCAATAAAAAGATCAAAGTTCGTTTTACTTTTCCGGCGACGAACAATGACTAACGTAAAAATGATTAACTAAAAACGCAGGTGCAGAACTCTATTTCCGAGCAATATCACACAACGGATAACCTCCACAATCACATATGGGCACTCGCTTAGTTTCAAACTGCGTGGCGGGTGTAAACAGTAAATTTGCATATTACTTCACAGTGCTTATACATGAATTATACGATTTTTCAGTTTGTAACAACAACTTTATAAAGACAATGAGGCTCAGATGAACTGAAAATTTAGAGCAATTTAAGAACAACCTACAGGCTAAAGCTAAAAAGATAGAAAATGCTTTTAGTTCGCATTTTGGAGAGTAAAAACACAGACCCATCGTTTCATATCAGTAAATAACTGCTATTGTGCTATGCGATACACATGCAAACTCATGTGATACCAAAAAATTCCTCAAACGATCAGCTTTGTATGTCCATGCCTTTTCTTTGTGTTTAAACATTTTTCTTTATCTCAAACCGCTCACAGAAATAAGATCAAATTAAGAACAAGCACCTCGTAAAAATGTTGCTGGGCGACTCTTTTAACAAAAAGCATGTGATATATACATGGATATATTGCGTGTAATTCTAAAGATTTTAAATATTGCGTTGATAGACCTTCGTAAAAACACAATAACAACAAAATGTTTTTCGAAAAATGAAAGGCTGCTTTTTCAAAAAAATAAACTTCATAAGACTTTTCGAAAAACTTCAGAAATACCGCATTATTTGATAAGATTCAGTAAACGCATTTGCTTACCTTATTGCTACATGAAGAGGGGTTACCCCTTGGTCCCCTTTTGAGTTGATCTCGGCTCCCAGTTCAAGGAGTAAATTCACAGTTTCGACTCTATTATTTCGCGCTGCGTGGTGTAACGGGAATAGCCCAACCTCGTCCTTCGTGTGAATGTCACTGGGACATTCAATGACTCTATTTCGTATTGATTCTAACAGTCCATCCGAAGCTGCGTCGTGTATTGACACCGTATTTCTTCTCAATTGTTTCATTAAATACTTTTCAGGACTCCCAGAGATATGTGTGCCTTGCTTTCTTGAGGTAGCATCACGTACGCCGCCATTTTCTAAATCAGAAATACGCGAGGCAAGAGTAAATTGTCTTGTTCTTAACGATGGGTTGAACTCTTTCAAAGACATCTGTTTCTTTAAATTAAACTTATCCAAGAAAGTTTCTTAAAATTTCCTGTGAGTATATTGCAAAAACGTGGTTTGATGTTATCAAAAAGGTTTCATATCTTCTTTTGAATATTTAACAGCTGATGAGCTGTTCAGAAAATGATGCTATTATCATCCCAGGAGAGTTAACAATGTTTTTCACACTTTTTAAAAGCAAAACGTAATTGCTAGCATAATATTTTTTATAATTTGTGTTCCATTACGAACAAACTAACTTAGAACTTGAAACACCTTGCAATAATCCATCTGGGGTGTAACAAGGTGTTTTAAAAAATCCTAAACAAGATTTTTGTGGGAAAAAACAAATCTCTTTAATGTTTTCTATATCAGGAATTATACAGTCGCAAGTTAAAGATGTTCTTAAATGCCTCTTTGCGCATGTGAAATCTCATTAGTAATGCACTTTGCTGCTCTGTCGCCGCCGGAACAGAGCGGCATATATTAGTTGAACGTGTAAAGTATATAAAAAACGATTCATTTAATGCTTTTTTTTTCGAGCTGGCGTGTTTGCAAATTTCTTATCATTACGAAAAAAATAATGTATCATGGATTTACCCAAGTTTTTTTGTATACTTTTTATTGTACTACGAAGAATACTTTAAAACGAATACCGAGTTTCAGATTTTGTTAAGAATATAATTTTGCATTTTTGAAAATAAATGTTACTGATTACAAGTAATGCATCGGCACCCTAATCCTTTTGAATCACCTTTGAAGCTCTTCAATACCACAACCATTTTAAAAACGAAATTCCACGTTACTGATATTTCCGAAAATAAGGATATTCCGGTGTAAGAATATTTTTAGCCTAAAATCGGTCAAACTGAATAATATTTGGCCTCAGTTCAAGATACTATCCTTATAACAACAAGTCTATTTCGAACTCAGAGCTCTTGATTTCTCTGTCTCTAAGTTCATTTTTGTTTTCCTCAGGATGTATGTAGTTATTTCGATCTTAATAGCAAACCTGATAAGCGAACATCAAAAACAGCCACTTAACCTAACATTATAACGAATTCTGACTCTATGTTCATTTAGTTTTGCAAATCCACAAGTTTCTGGTTACCTGCTAAACACCCTACTATCTAAGCTCCACGCACTTTTTGTTATGAAACTACAACTTAAAATGAACGACGAGGCTCAGATTGGCCGAACTTAAGAACAATTTAAGAACAACTTCAGACTCAGGCTGAAAAAAAATGTTTCGCATCAAAACTTTGCTGAGGCTTGTAATTCATTCGCAGTTCATTGGAAAAGCACAAAAGAACCGTTTCACATCTACATAAATTATTTGTGTACAACAAGAAGTACAGACAACCAGCACTGTTTTCAATGCCTTGTTTTTTTGTTGATATTTTTCATTATTTCAAACCGCTCACAGAAATAATAAGAACAAATCAGTGAGGCTGAAACAGAACGAAAAATAATTAGCATTAGAGCACAACTTTCTATGACTTTATCGGCGAAATAGAGCACGCGTACTGTTGGGAGAGACACGAGAACGTTGTAAAATCACAAGCTGCAGGCAGACCGCGGATTTTACGTTTCGAGTGTCTCGCCAAACATCACAAGTGCATTATTTCGCCGATAAAGTCATAGAAAGTTTTGCTGTAATGCTTTTATGATGTAGCAGAATAGGCGGCAAAACAAGCAAGCGAAAACCACGACTTTATCGGTGTAATAAAGCATAGATTTGAGCCAATCAGAGCGCGCGTTTTATCGTAGCTATATTATGATGAACAATAAAGTGTTTACTGGTTCTTTTAAAGATTTTGAGCGTGTGTTATTTTACAACAGACGCATTATTGATTCAGGAAAAGATCTGGTGCACATACTTGTTACAGAAAGCATCACTTCTCAGAAGAAAGCCTAAGCCTGTGTACAGCCGTTCCCACAGGGGAGGAATTTTTCCCGCAGGGGATGGACGGGTACTGTGTTCGTTCACACGAAAGTCACAAGATCTCCCATCGAGCCACGGTCGATATCCGATATGGAATGTATCGTCATTATGTGACCAGTGCATGCATCTAATTGTAATCAATATATTCACATCAGCCTCTAAGCCTTGATCAATGATAGCAAATTTTAGAAATTTATTATTGTTTTATTCAAATGAATATCTGTAAAATAGGTTATTAAGCAAGCTCTCTACCGACTTATTTACTCGGCGCCTTCATATTAATTTGCCCAAAAATAATTTCAACCGTTTAGATCTTGAGCCCGTGGTAAGTTTAAATAACAAGCGAGTCGCTAACTGCACTTGAAAAAATTGACCAACGCTTTACTAAACACGACGCTCAGTTGCATACGCGGTCATTTGAGACATCCAGCCAATCAGTTGTGAGCCTTTCACTCTTTTTGTTTACGTCTGTCAATCATATGAAACCCTTTGTGAGGCCTCTCCAACCATAAACGTTACCCAGAGATCCTTTACGGTCTTTCATCCAATCATGTACGTTACCCACAGATCCTTTGCGACCCATGCTCCTGCGATTCGAGATTTTTTTTGGTTACACCATACATATTCTCTATTACGCGGGGACTTCTATAATACATCTTCGGGGGCAATTAATACTTCATTGCAGTCAAAACATACACCTTTTATTTTTAAATTTAAAAATTGGTTTTATTATATGTTTACTAGTAAAATACCGAAAACTATACCACTGATATTTTCCATATTTCACAGGAGTGAAATATGAAAAAGTTATTTATTAAATGTCCCGGATGTGCGGACGCGTCAGTATTTTCCTGCGCTTGTCGAGGAAAGTGAAACAAAAAAAGTCAAGAGAAGATAAATTATTTTGGAGTCGTCAAATGACAGCAGCCAAAGTCCATAAAAAAACTGTAAAACATTTCCCCAAAGATATTGAAGTTATTTTTTCTTACGAAATTGACGTTATTAAGCTTAAACTTTGCTTAAATTTGACACTTTGTGCAAGAGTTCAATAAACATATTTTCTCCTTTAGTTTTTTGTAGTTTATAGCCATTTATAAAATAACCAAAATAGTACGCGCGCTGTGATTGGTTGAAAAACTGTGGTTTATTGTGCCGATAAACCACA
>JAOTRI020155277.1:5000-10002 GCA_028564885.2 Zoanthus sanctaehelenae
ATGATAATGAAAAAAAAATAAAATTATTTTTATAGCGCTATTCCTCGCGTTCATAGCGCTTTACAAATGTAACATGGCTAAAATTATAATTTGAGTTAAAATAAATCAAAATGTTATGAAAAGAATTCGGATAAGCCGATTCTTATTAAATAATTTAATAATAAAATTCAGCGATAAAATAGTGTATTGAACTGACGACGTTTCGACGTTATTTTCGAGTCAATGTTGTTGTCAATGAAAAGAATGCTTCATTAAAAAGCCATGTCTTGAGCTGGCGCTTAATACTGTCTAATGACGCCGAGTTTTTTTAATAGTGATCAGCAGTATGTTCCAAAGAGTAGGAGCAGCCATCATAGGTCTTGAGGTTAAAAACAGGTTTATACAGTAGGTTCCGATTTGAAGAGCGGAGAGTTCTGGCAGGGCAGTAAGGCTTTAACAGGTTACAAAATATAAGGAGGTACTTGTCCATGAAGGACTTTAAAGGTAAAAACCAGGATTTTGGATTTAATTCTCTCTTGATCTGAAAGCCAGTGAAGGTTGATGAGTAATGGAGCTACATGTACATTATTATAATATGTATTTTACAGGTAAATTATTCTGGCAGCACAGTTCTGGACAGATTGGAGTCTTTTGAGCATATGTTTTGGTTGGTCATATAACAATTACAAAGAGTTACAGAAGTCTAACTTCGAGGTCACAAAGGCATGAACTAAATGGTTTTAGTAGTTTCTACTGTGAGGAAGTTACGAGTTTTTGAAATACTACGCAGATGAAAGAAGGCTGTTTTACAAGTGGCAGTGATGTGGGATAAAATGAAAAAGACTTGTCAAATACAACACCGATGTTCTTAGCAGTTGCTAAGCATTCCACAAATTGATTCGAAACAACAAGAGCATTGATGAGAGACTTGGGACGATAAGAGGAAGAAATCATTATAATGTCTGATTTGCTATAGTTTATTTTAAGCTTATTTTGGGTCATCCAGTTCTTGATATATTTTCATGGCCCGTTATGCTAGAAAGCTAGGTTTCAAAACAACTAACTTACCTTTTGGCCATCAATAATAATACCAGGATTCTCTTTGGCAAAATCACAAACAACATTAACCATTGCTTCTTCACTATACTAAAAACATAATTATATAAAACATTTAAAAGAAAAAATATGTAACTACAGTACATACAACTAATGTATATATAACTATTTTACATGTATATAACTCTCAAACTATACAGCTATCTAACTATATAACATCTATATAACTACATATTATGACATTTACATTATTATCATCAATCCAATTTTGATCCGGTTTATCCCTGTAAACTGGAATAGCCAGATTTACCCCCTCTGGAAGCAATCTCCACAGTTCCCACTCTCCAACTTGCTCGATTCATGACATCAAACTTCGAAAATCATTGTAAAATATGAAAATAGGAATGTACCTCAACAAAACCATAACACTTTGACTTTCCTGACTTTCGATTTGATATAAGACGATGTCTAACCACTGTTCCATACCTAAATATTTTAGAAAAAAAAAAATGAAATTGAAATTTAAGGAGAAACCTTTGAAGGTTAGTTTTTTTAAATTTTTATGCAAATCAACTTTGAAATAATGTAGTATAGCATAACTAACAACTTTAAAAGCACATAAAGCAACCTGACAGTAGCAGCCCCTTTTGCTGGCAAAATTTGAAAGAAATGGGGGCCAGACAATCAAAGAAATAGCTAGTAAAAACGGATATTTTACACCATATTGAAATAATTCAATTTATAGTTTATCAGTTTATAGAGGAACTACAGGACTGCCCTGAGTAAAAATGACTAAAAATATACTAAAGAGAGGTTCACTTACTTTCCAAAGGTCTGGGCAAATGTTGCAAGTGCTGTTGAATGAGCCTATTTATTAAAATATGAAAAAACTGTTATTAAATGATCGATTTCCTTGTTGAGTTCTGCAGATAATGATACCTAATTAATGTCAGTTTTGTTGTACATTTAAATTATCATCATGAAAAATATTTTAACTTGCTGTCTCACTTTCCGTCAAGCTACTGTACTGCACCCGGCTAATCCAAATGGCTGCACGTTGTTAGTTGTAGTCCATGGTTAGAGTGAGTAATATTCTATGAACGTTGACACAGCATTGAGCTCATTCCATTTATGACATTAGAAAGAAACAAAAACAACTCTCAAAACTGGACAGGCTTGGAATGAAACCTACATGCTATAATATGAGTAAATGGTCGTGTAAACAGGAGATTGAAAGGCTTAATTCAAAGAATTAATGTATAATAATCAAAATTATAGTAAATTTACCAGTCTTGCCACAATAACAGTTTTATGTGGATCACCTTGTATCTCTTCATCAATGCTGGGATCATCTACGGGAAGAAAAGGGTAGCATATATTTTATTGTTATAAAAGTTATTCAGGGATTATATAGAAAAAGATGTTATAAGTACCATACATATGTTAGTTCTATTTTAACTCTTTTAGAACTCACATTTAATTCTCTTTTTGAAAGGTGAATTGCTAGAGCTCAAGTTTTCTCTGTCTTTCTTTATCAACTTTCTATTTTTCCTCTTAAGCCGTAAACCCTGCAACATCAACATGTTATTAAGGCATACAAAAAATGTCACAACCATTAAATGATACATGCAAGCTTAACATATCTCATGTTATAAGTTTACTCAAAAACCTATACAAATACATTTGAGTAATAAAAATCAAAATTGTTTATCTTTGAGAATCTTGACAGTTTACTGTAGATTTTGAAAACAAATAAAATTTATGAAAGCAAAGTATGCAATTTAAGCAGAAATACCACAGGTTAACAACCCTCTGTGTTCAGAGTTTCAAACTAGTATAATTCGAAATCGTTAAATACATAAAATCATGGGCAATAGGAATTGGGAGATTTGAATTCATAAAATAAAGTTATCATTACTTGATCTGTTATCCATTGTCTTGTTTAAAATAGACGATTTTAATCAATTACATTGATTCATCAAACCTTCATCACATGACATTCATAAATGGAGCAACCATGAGCAGGGTTACATAACATTATCGTCCAATGCAACAGTTTATTCAAAGCTAGGGTAATTACCAAATATGGCAAAAAGCCAAGGCTAAGTCCATATATGGAAGTAACCTTGCAGACACTTGAAACAGTAGTTAATTCTGTTTTCTACCAATGAACTATATTTCTTATGAACATAACTGATTAAAATCAAAATTAAGAGGAAGCTAGAGCCAAGTAGAAACAAACAAACTAGCAGCAGATAAAGATGTGGGTTTTACTCAAATTCAGGGAAATTTGTTGCTGTTAGAAGGTAAGATGGATTAAGATGGTTTGTTAAAACCAATTTAATGGAAAATAGATGATTTACAGAAAAGTTTATTTAGTAAATTCAAATCTTGCACTTCCTATTGTCTGTGATAATAGAACATAATCTACCTCTGAACATTGCCATACCACACTGTCTAAATTGCATATAATATATTATCAGTCAAAATATCTCAATAATGTTCAAAATCACTTTATGTAAATTTAAAAACACAAACATGAACTTAAAGTACATATGACATAAATTTTTTTCCTTTTGTGTTTAGTAGCTGCATATGTGTATAAAATCTTTGTAGTATTACAAAGTCTTAATAGTATACATGTTTTTGAGGCCTTAAAATTTCTAAATTTTGTTGAAAAAGTGTCCTGGTGACTGGGTTCTAATTGACATCCTGTGACGTCAAGTTGTTTACCTCACACAACCACAAACTGCTTGGATAAGTCTATTTTACTCGCTTATAATTCCATTCTGGTGCCATAGGGCACTCTAGCAACACATCTTCGTCCACCTTTCTTCCTAACCTGCTCTGTTGCCATGTTATTAAGTGTTTCGGGCACACAACTTGACGTCATAGCTGCACGATTCCAGTGGACATCTTTTGTGCTCAAAATATTAGGTAATTCAAACTACAAAATTCTTGTTAAAAAGATAACATACTGTGAAAAAAAAGTAGAATCCGTATATTTGACATATCAAACTACAAGAAACAGTAAAAAACATTTTTATATCATGTGCACTTTAAGAACACAAACACCAATTAAAAAACACAAACTTAACTGGCTATTTGAAGACACAAGAGAAAATTCAGAACATAAAGACATTTCCACAACTTTAACACTATAAAACACAAATTATCCAAAAGATACAGTAATAAAACTCAAACAAAACCCAAAACACAACTCAAAAGCCAAGTGAAGACAATAATTTTAAAGCCTTGGAAACTAACAGTTTTTATATTGGGTCAAAAGGGTGATGCATATTTCAGGATTGCACTGGGCTGGCTACAGCACTTTAAAAGAAAGGAATTAAAGAATTACCTGACAAGTAAAAATGGAGTGTGAATTCTTTAAATTTATTTGACCAACTGAAGAAGCTTCAATATTTCCAGATGATGTTGTCTCTTCAAACTGCCTCACCCTGATATGCAAATTAGTAAGTTTCAAACAACAGCTTACAATTCAGCAGTACACTATACAGAGATTAAAATAAAATGTACAGTACATGTTAAAATACTAACCAATAATGACTTCAAAATAGAATAACATAAAAATATAAGTGAAGTTAACCATCATTTTGGTGTATTTCTGACACCATTTTCAAGGTATAATGATGAATTATTCCAAAACATCGAAATCACTTATGTTTTTATGTAAAATGTATTTTAAGGGTAAATTTCATGTTAGGGATGTATTATGGCATTTAGTTTAACCATTCAAACTAATCCTTGCCCAAAAAATAACTTCTCTAGTAATATACCTGACAAAACTTTATGTGTTACTCATACTAACCTATTTAACAATTAGACCTCGAGGACGAGTGGACTACGAGTAATAGTCCATTCAGCCTACAGCCTCATGGACTATTCAAACTCGTAGTTTATGAGGCCGAGAGGTCTAATTGTTTTAGTATCACCTAACTAGTTGGAC
>JAOTRI020155288.1:0-10002 GCA_028564885.2 Zoanthus sanctaehelenae
GAGGGAAATGTAAAAAACACGAGCCGCAGGCGAGTGTTTTCTACATTTCTCGAGTGTTCTCAAATGGCCGGAGTGTTACACGGTTTAGGCTTCTTTATTTGCTTTATGATATAGATAGACAATCAGAGCGCGCGTAAATCTATGTTTTATCAGAGTATAAAACATAGAAATTGAATTATAATATAGATAGGACCCTACGCACGCTCTGATTGGTCGAAATCAATTGATATTGCGCTTTCTCCTTTAAAAGCATTTAAAAATTTGTTTTGGTGTGAATGACACGTTAACTAACCAACGTAGGGGAAAGAGCGTAATTTTTTTGAAGCACATCTTTTTTATTATGAAGGCACTTATTATTTATCCTTGTCGTAATAATGTACTGACGTTCGACCGCTAACCGAATCATCGCAGATGACCTAATTGGCTACTACTCTTGACGTCACGGAAATGTTTGAAATCAACGCCGCCATATTGGCAGTGGATCAAATGTTTTGTGTTTACTGGGTTCTCACGAGTGTGCTAGGTATATAAATTTTATCGAACATTATGGAGTTCGCAAAATATTTTTTCGGAGTTAACGAAAGAAGATCCACTGACGGATACACTGGGTTTGGAATCGCAGGTAGGATTTTTTGTGTATTAAGGACTTGAGCGTCATTGTAGTAGAGTTGCCTTACTAACGGCTTTTAAAATCCATGTGAATCGATCATATGTTTCACAAATGAATAAGTAATGACTCTGAAATATATCGTCAAATTGAGGATTCTCACCGTGAAAAGAAAAGTACTTTTATTGAAATACTTTCATTGTCTTTCAATAAAAACCTAGCCAGTATTCTTGTGTACATAGTTTTTCAATTTTGAGTAAATGTTGATCAGTTTGATCAATTTGCCTTTTGCCATAGTTGTCGTCTGTTATTTTACCTCGTTTATTTCTAGTTCAAATCTAAATTTCAGTTGGGAAAGTCGGTTACCGAGTTAGCAAAGGAAATGTGGTATCGATTTATAGTATCGTTCTGACACACTGTATATATTGTTTGCCAGCCCGTTGATTTTGATTTAAGCATTTGTTGACGTGTACCATATAAATATTGCACCTGTGTTTATGGTGTTATAATTATAAACTGGGTAAATGAAGTAGAGGGTTTGAAAAACCAATAAAGGACTAAAGTTTGCTTTCGTTTATAACCAAGGCTTACAAGTAATTTAAAAACTATGACGAGCAAAGCACTTGAATAAGCTTCACTTGTGTATTAAAAAATTAAAGAAACTTCCTGGTGGTAAAAGCTTCGATAATAGTAAATAAATATATGATATATATTTATATGGAAAACGTTCTCCAGGTATACTCTGAGATAACTTGTACTTGTGTAAATAAATTCTAACATTTACTGTTCAACAATTTGAATTGTGATTAATTAAATCCAGCGTGTACTGGAAGGAAGTGTTTACATGATGCCAGATTGAGTTTCACCCCGGATCGAAATAAAATTCATTAAGTGTTTACATGAAAAATATCCCCAAACGACTTCAGTCCGGAATGAAATTGATAGCTGTGGAGAGCCTCCAATTGGACAGCAGATAATCACCTATTTGACTGCAACTGCACACAACCTGTTCTTTTCAGTCCACCAGAAGCATCACTTTCGCGTCCATTTCATTCTTAAATGATTCATTCTTCATTTACATGATGCTGGAACAGTTTTACGGTCAGGTTTCGTTTGGGCTTGAAAGTGTCGATCCGAAATAAAAACCTGTATTAGTTCATTCTGGAAAGAGTCTTTCCAGAACAAGTTTTTTTGAGGTATCATGTAAACAGATACAGTGATTTCTATTAAAACGTAATGAAGTCGTTTAGGAATGAATCTCAATCCGGCATCATGTAAACACCGCCTAAGTCTGTTTTAAGATAACATTCCACATTAGTGCTGTAAGGGAGGACTGGAAAGGCTATATGCAGTATATAGAGGATTTTACACAATTGCCCAAACATATGGTATTTATCATCTTGTGGAAAAAAAGTTTCATGAGTTGCAGTGCTTTTTCATGAAATCGTTTTCCATGAGATGATAAATCTCATATTCATGTGCAAAGTGACTTGTACTGTTGTTTTATTTTTATTTTAATTTATAGGTATAAGTGTTTATAAAACAAGAAAAAACATCACAAAAAAGGGAAAATGCAAAGAAATGATGTCAGTAATGTCATTACTAGGGAGAAAATGGAAAATATGTTTTTTGTATCTCAGATGCAGTTTTATATGAAATCTCAAAATGGCATATTTTACAGTGCTAATTCAAAACACTCACATCTATGTAATAATAAAATTAAATATATCTTATTATCTAGACAGATTACTATGTAATTGTAGTATGGCTGGATATTTTTACGAGTCTTGCAGTATTTTCACAAGCCCAAAGGGTAAGTCAGAATACACAGGACAAGTAAAAATATCAGCCATACTACATATTCAACTGTCTAAGAAGTGATTTATTACTCCATCTTTTATTCGTGAAAAATATAACTAAAATTAATACTGCCACCCACGCGGCAAAACAAGTTTTCTGGAGTACAAATATCTCACAAAATGTACAATGCAGCTGGATATTTGTACTCGTCCCAGACCCTCTCATGGTTTTATTTGTACGGTTATTCATGTAAATTGGATAACAAATAATATTATTCAGTACCTGAGCACTCTCTGTACAGTAGTTTGTATTCTTTTAGGAAGAAATGCATCATTTGTTAGTCAACAAGATTATAAATTATTGTTTATGTTGTGATTCAAAATATTTTTTGGTTCAATTTTTTTTAAACCACAGTTTATTTTTTGAAAACCAGTTACTTTTTTTCAAACCAGTTTATTTTTCTCATGTATCAGTCTCAGAGCAACAACTAGTGATACCTAGAAAAATTGATATGCTAGCAATGGTTGCTTGCTTGGTCGAGTGGGGATGAAGCAGGACTACAGATCTAAACAAATCCAAAAGTTAGTCGTTCAAATTTTGGGGTATTCCAAAATAAATAAAAAGAAATGAAAATAGTGTTGGGGTACTGGATAAGATGGTAAGAACAAAAAGGGAAAAAAAGGAAATAAAGAATAGAGGAAAAAATAAAAGTAGAAAAGAAGAGTTAAGTAGAAAGTGGTTTTGGAAGTAAAAAGAAGAAAAGGTAGGTAGAAAGTGGTCAGTGGGTGGGGAGTGAGTGGGGTAGTAGGTGGAGGGATAGGGTTAGGGTTAGAACTCAAGTTAAATCAAAAGTTTTTTAAGAGTGCTTATAAAACCTAATATACAAAAATTAATATAAATTAAACCAGTTTTAAAAAAATTAAACTAGTTTGAAAAATTATACTGGTTTGAAAAAAATGAACCAGTTTAAAAAATATTGATTAGAACTAGTTTAAAATAAAATTAAGCCAATTCAAAAATTGAACCACAACATTTACATTTTAAAATCTTCTGAAACTTCATATTTTCTAATACACTGTATAGCTAAAATGTAAGATAAATACATTGGGTAGTATTTCATTTTTACCCCTCTCTTCCCTCCCTCTGCTTATCAGTGTTACTCTCTACATCCCATTGTATGGGAGATGAAATATTTTTAAACAGGGTATTGTACATCTGAAGTTTTTATAAGAAATTATTACTATTTAATAATAGTAGTTTGATCCTTGCAGCACAGTTTATGAAGAACTATTTTTAATGAAAACAAAACTATCATTTTAGTTTTTGTAAAAAATTAATGTACTTAAAAATTATTTGAAGTTCTATATGAATACACAACATTTGTTTGATTTTATTTACTTTTTAAGAAATAATTGATATTTATTTTGGTTTTGTGGATCTAGTAAATAAATTGCCTCTTTTTGATTTTGTTATTTTTACAGTTGCCAAATATTGCGGCCACCCTCTTTTAATTTAGCATTTGTAGAAATTAAATAAAAATGATATTTAAGATCATTTATGTTCAAATACTGTTCTTGACTAAACAGGGTTGAATAGATTCTATTATTTTATTGTTTTTATAATCTTTAGTTTGGTACTGCAGTTTTTTTTGTGTTTCTTTAGTTAATGATTATATTAGTTAATCTTATTACTATTGAAAATTAGGTACAGTTTTCTACAACATATTTTTTATATAATGAAAAAAATTATGCTTGCAAACAACTCATTTCTTTCATAAATCCAAGAAGATATAAATTATGGTTTACTTAAATAAGAATGTTTTAAGTCATACACAGATACACAGCTGCAATGAACCGTCACTTCTGTTGCAAGTGTCATCACCATCTCCAAATAAAAATTATTATGATTGACCACTGACTGACCACTCTTGCAGTTAGCATGAGATAAGTTTAGAACTGTATTAAGTATTTAAGTACTGGTAGTTTGGTACTCCCATTTGTACATACACAGGCCTTGGTGTTGTGACCTGTAGGGTCATCATTGCTACTTAATTTGGTCCACTGGTGACAAACTTTTCACATATGGTCACAAGTCTTGCCAGTGCAATTTTAACTCATGACTAGGTGCTGATGACCAAATCTAAAATCGTTGAAGCGAGCTCTAATCAAGGGTTTTTTCTCAAGTAAAGCTCTGATACATGTCAATATACTTTGTTATAATTTTATTTTAGGAAATTCTGTTTAGTTGAGCTTTATGTAAATAAAATATTTCCACCAGCCAGGTCCTGTGCTTCTAGGTACTGTTTAAATTTAATTAAATGATCAGTAGTTAATACTTTGTCTAACATTGCAAGAAATATAATTACTGAATTTGGTGAGTTGCTTAGTAGCAAATATTTTTGAGATCATTGTAGTCATGTTAGACAAAAGTGAATATTAAATAAAATATAAATCTTGAAATCTGATCAGATTAAAAACTGAAATTGAATAAAATCTATTTTTGGTATTTTTTTTAATAATTACCAACATATTAAAGAAAAAACATTTCTGTGCATAAAAAATTAAATTATTATCTTATTATGGATTTCAAAACAAAGTACAGTATTATGCATCACAAGCTACATTACCTAGTCTCTTATCTGACATTGACTTTCATTTTACAACTCCAACTTAAAATTGTTTTGAAACCCTTGTTATACTTCAAAAAACAGTCCAATGCACATATCAGTACAGTGTACGTATATGCTACAAAATTTACATCTTGTACTGGTCTTGTTACTACGTACAGACAATTCAGCAAACCACTATTAATTGTGAAAAAAATTAATTGTTAACTCTAGAGTACATACTGTTCGTTGAGCCACTTGGAAATATGATACAGACCCAGATATGCTCAGTTTTCTGATTTACAAGTACAATAACAAATGATGGCAAATAGTGCTACAACAGAAAATACCCTATACTGTATTTTAAAACATCTTGTGGTCTTTGTCAGCCTGCTGATTATGTAAGTCTATTCAATTTATGTGTAAATTTTAGCATTCATTTTAAATATTAATTACTTTCAAACAACAATTTTACCTTGTGATATTTTATTTTAAATAGTAATAATTATAATAACTTAGGATTTATATAGCACCCTTTTCATATGGATATGATCAAAGGCGCTTTACAATGATTAGTACAAGAATTGACAGTTGAGGGTCTTAGATAGTCCACTGGAGTGACTCACAGATAATAGAGGTATTAGAGGTATTAATTATTGAAACCAAAACTGTTTACATTAAAAATAACAATAAATTCATTGGGTTGTTAACCAGATCACTCATTTTAATGTAAGATCTACATACACAATGTTACATGGCAGGAAAGAATCACAACACTTACAATTTTTTTGCAAATTGTTCCTGTTTTGAGAGGATTAGATGGAATGTGTCACCATTTTACCAATGTAAGAAAGCACAAAGTTGAACATTTAATCAGCACAGTCTAATATGTGGATGTTCTTTATGGTAAACAAAATATGGTTACAAGCTTTAGATGGTCTTTATTTAAAAATGACTTTATAGTATGACTGAACAAAATTTTATGTTAGTGGACGGGTGTACAATGTACTGTACGTAATATAATGTTTTCATGTTTTGATTTTGGTTGATATATGTAGCTAGCCTATCATTTGAAGGTTATGTAACTGTAGGTTTTTGTTTGAGTTCCTTTAAAAAAAATAAATAATGTTCAAGTAGCTTGGGTAGGTATACACAGTCTATTTTTTTAAAAATGAACTTTTATTATTGCCAGTAGCAATTATATTTAAGATTTTAGCCTTGGTAATGCTTGCAACCAAAAAAATATAATGTTATCTTAGTGCTAATTTAGTGGTCTTCTTACCTAGCATATATTATCATAACTTTGTACTTAATCATATTTTTTAAACTTATGTTGTTTTATTACATTGTAAAGTGATATAAGTACCACTTGAGTGTAAGTCAGAGCACAAGGTAACAAATAATTTTAAAATTTAGAAGTGTTATCATGTTGTATTTTAAACTTAAAGTGATATTAATAATAATTGCTTTTTTACTCGTGGCTCTTTTTAAATTTAAATTGCAATTGTTAGTAGTTTTTATTATTTAAAACTTGCTTGTTTTGGTGTATTTTTATAGTTTTGTCAGTTAATAATAGATTGAAGTATCTAATACAGGCTTTTCCTTTTCGGCTGGCGATTGGCAATTTTCGTCGCCTGCGAACGGCTTCGTTGCTGGCAACTAAAAGCATACTTGCTGCTAAATAATTTAAAATTGTTTATATAAAGAGTAATTGTCTCCGCCAGCTTCACTTTCATCAACTTCAACTTTATTTGAAAAGGAAAACCGTGCTAATATATTTTTTATATGCTGTAGAATTTTGGGGGAACACTACAAAATATTTGATGAAACTTTGTTTGGATTGTTATTAGTGTATATGGTGTTGTTTAAAACTTTTTTTGGTTCAAACTTTTTTTGAAACCAGTTTATTTTTAAACATCACTTGCAATTGATAGCCAGAGGATCATGATCTTGTAACATAAAATTTGAGAACTTTCAATTTGAACCTTTATTAATTTTATCATAATTGCTTTTCATCATGAAATAAAACAATTTATTCTGATATTGAGTTGTTCAATGTCTGGGTGAAGTAAATTCTTTAAGTTATTATGATGTTATTGCCATGGAAACAGTTGTTAAATATAAACTAATTTATGCCTCTTGTTTTGAATTCAATTATTATAATTCCATTAATTTATATTCATTTTGTTATCAATATTATATTAATTTTATACTACAATACCAACCATTACTGGTGCTGTAATTGTGACAAATAAAGATCTACGTAGTTTTGTGGTGTTTGTATAAAAAATTATATATAATGTACTTTATTTCCAAAGATTAAAATTGCATTTTTATAACCATTTCACTGGTACAGATGAGCCTTCTTACTTTTAAATATTGACTTTTGTTTTCTCTTCTAGCCCCAACATTGAGTGATGATGATGACGAGGCATATGAAGGAAATGATGTGAACCTTGCATGGGATGACTCTGCCATTCAAGGTACTGGCTCAGGTACAACCCCTGTTACAGGTTCTTTTGTGCCGGCAATTGGGGGACCCTTCTCAGCTCTTACACCCAGTATGTGGCCTCAGGACATACTCTCTCGAATACAGCAGGTAATGAAATCAGAGGGTGAAACACTTTTAATTATTTATTTAACAATAAATATATTATTTTTAATCAGGCTGATATATATAGATGACAAAATAGAAGGTGTCTGTATTCAGATATTATTTAAAACTTGCTTGTTTTGGTGTATTTTTATAGTTTTGTCAGTTAATAATAGAAGTATCTAATATAATTTTTATGTGCTTTAGAATTTTGGGGGAACACTACAAAATATTTGATAGAACTTTGTTTGGATTGTTATATTTTATATGTTGTGGTTTCAAATTTTTTTTAAACCAGTTTATTTTTTTTAAACCAATCTATTCTTCGCATTATGACTCTCAGACCAGTTAGTAGTGATACCTAGAAAAATTGGTATGCTAGTAACGATTGCTTGTGTGGTCAAGTAGGGATGAAGCAGGACTATTGATCTAAACAAATCCAAAAGTCAGCAGTTCAAATCTTTGTGTATTTTAACTTGAAAAAGAAAAAGAATAAGATGGTAAGATCAAGAAGAGAAATAAAGGGGAAAAAAAGAAAAGAAAAAATAGAAGTAAAAAAGAAGAGATAAGTAGAAAGTGGTTGTAGAATGAAAAGATGAAAATGTACATAAATAGAAAATGGTTGGTGGGTGGGTGGGTTGGTGGGGAGTGCAAGGGGTAGTACAATGTAGGAGCAATATGAGGAAGGAATGTTCCAATCAGTTCTTTGATAACTCTCAAATTAAAATAAAAGCCTTTTTTAAGACTGCACACAAACCTTTATACAAAAATTAAACCTGTTTTAAAAATTTAAACTAGTTTGAAAAATTTAAACTACTTAAAAAATTAATTTACTGGTTTGAAAATTTCAATCTAAATTGCAAATTTTATCCTCAACATGATATATCATTCTTCTTTCGATTAATTGTCTATTATTTTATCGTAAAGTAATGAACAATGTTTTACAAAAAGTTGCATACAATACTGCAGTTATAACTGTTTTCAGGCCAACTTACAGTACATACACTACATTGACTGAAGGCCAAGAAATTACTGTCTATCAGTAGATCTAAGTTTTTAGAAATTATGAAATATTTTTTTAGACAGAGGATGCAGGTGACAGACCAGAAGGGGAATATGATGAGTTTGGCTTTAGAGTTGATACAGGTATTATTAATAATAATAAATTACAGTATACAGTAGGTATAGTATTGGCGTGAGGCCAAGTAAAATTAAGGATTAATTTCACGAGTGTTTTCAATTTTTTACAAAATTGCCCGAGTCACAGAGTTATGGGAGAAAAAATCAAAATTATGGGCAATTTTTTTGGAAGATTATGGGGGAAGATGCAAATTATGTAGAAAATTATGCAGGATGATGTCATCGCTTAAAGCCTGCGATATGACTAATTTTCTTCAATAACTCAGCTATTTCAGTTTGCTTTTAGAAATAAATGTAATATTACACATTATTGATTAATGAGGAAGACATGGAGATCGCAGGTGGAGAAGGAGAGTAGGTGTGTTGGTTTGAAGAAGGAGGATGCAATGAATTGAGGGAGATGGAGAGTGAGAGTGGGAGAGATTGCTGGCAGAGTGGGGTAAATCCGGCCACCCTCATTTACCAGGATAAAACCAGATCAAAACTGGATTGATGATGATGACCTATAGCAGCATAATGCTAAAATTTAACATTTACTGGACAGTCCTTATTTGAAACCCTGAATTCTGTAGTCCATATAAAATAATTTACAACTTACATTAACATGAAAAAATTTGGTGGAACTTTAAAATTTCTGGGAAAAAATCTGTCTGATTAAACATTTTTAGCATCCAAATGTTTTTGGCATTTCAAATTTTTTGGAACGTAGACCTCCATTGATTTTTATTCTAATGACAGTAATTAATAGACAATAAATATTTTGTTTATATTTTGTTACACTTTGATTTTACATGAATAACATCATATGAGGGCTGTTCACTTGTGCCTATTCTAAAGTCATACTGTCATCAAAATACATTGTTTTAAAAGATCTTTTTAAACTCAAGTTTTAATGATGATTTTTGGTGTTTTAGATGAGGAACTAGAATATAAAGACCCTGATCCAGGATACTTTGTGACCAATGAAGATGATGGCTTGCGGCTCAGGTGGACAGCACATTTAGAATTTACGCAAAATCAAGATGTTGGGGATTTAACATGGGATAAGGTTTATCATTGACAATTAAAATGTTTCTTAAGATAATGAAATGTCTCCTCAACATTGATCACTAGTATGTATTGATTACATTTTTGTTTAATTACTTACCAGCTTTTATCTGTATCTTATTAACTAATTAACATTTAAGCATTTCAGATATACGAAAATGTTTTTTAATCTAGACATGTTTCGACATTGTCACAATGCCATCTTCAGTA
>JAOTRI020155299.1:0-20345 GCA_028564885.2 Zoanthus sanctaehelenae
TACTCCGACGAAGGACTAACGTCCGAAACGTCAGTAAGTATTTCTCTTTTACGGTGTAGAATTTACATTTTTATTACAAAATTGTTTCTTTAGAAACACCGACGCAGCACTAACTAGCTTACCGCTAGTTATTTTTCTAAATAAAATTTAGATGCCTCCGAATCAAAGAAAAATATAAAAGAACTTGCTAAGTACTTTATGTCCATTCTTATTTACACGCAGTTGTTTTCAGGTACCTTTATTATATTTTTTTCTTTCAACAAGATTTTTAAAAGTGAGAATTTCACATTAATTTTTTAAAACTTCATACACAGTTGGAAAATCTAGTGACAAAGCTCAAGGAGTATCTTCATTAGAATCTGGTATTAAATGAAGCAATCTTTGTTAACTTAAAAACATGAAATATTTTGACAAAATTTTTAAATTTTCTTCTTTTCAACTTTAAAATGATAGACTTTGTTTTTTCCTCTGTTAAATTTGCCGTGTTTATATCTGTTTAATGAACGAATGAATGAACACTTGTTTTTGTCAAACTAATTAACTCGCGACTGGTTCCAATTGAAAGAACAAATATTTTATTGTAAATGGATTAGCAAATAAAAACAAAGCATAGCTGGAATAAATTGAACAAAACAGCGATCTCTCACTTTGTCATATCCATATAAGAGCAGCTGTCACTTTGTCTCAACGTAAAGTGGATAACCACTGAAAGAAAAAATCGCAACCAAAAGCAACTATTCGTCTTAAACAACATTTTATCGATGTATAATATGTTGAAGCTCAAAATGTAACATACCTTATTATTAAACATTTTTTATTCTGTTTTCCAGCCTGTGAAAGTTAAGTTCAGGTCAATGAAACAACCCGGTTTTGTCAGTTCAAAGTTGTTAGTATTTAGCTTAAGCTTATGCCGTTCAACTTTGGGATCCATACGCTATTTTACTTGTATTGAAGACATTTTAGATTTTATTGAGTTGGTAAAGAATACATTGAACCGCTGTCCAAACTAACTTTTAAATCGTAAAAATGTTAGTATAGCACGTATTTGATCGTCTCCAATAAATTTTCTCTAAACAACACAAGGCTTGCGGTCTTGCCACATTTTTATTTTCGTCAGTGACAAAGCTTTTGATATTAATTGTGCATGTTTCCCCTGGCCGGCCGTGTACAGTACTCATTTGCCCAGACTTTCTAAAACTACATAACCTGAATTTGATAGCTTTTCAAATTTGTTCAAAAACAAATTAGTTATTTTCCGATGTTTTGCAGAGAAAGCTTGGAGGAAGGTCGACAACTGGTTCAATGAGTGAAGCCAATCCTAATTAATTGTTAGTTTTTGCTTGGGATTTTTCTTGTTTGCTGACAACAACTTGATGTATCAGATTTATTTTCTTCTAAAAATGTTGTTTATGAAATGTTGTTTAGTTTTGTAACTGAAAGAAAGTAACTCGAGTAAAATAAGACTTCTGTGAGTTTTCTTTGCGTAAACTTATAAATCGCCCATTAGGTATAAAAATGTCACTCAATGAGAATTTTTTTTTTTAAAGCAATAGAGCCTATACAGATACTTTAATAGAGTCAACGCCGACATTAAGCTGAAGTTAAACTATGATGAATGGCACTGAACTTATATGTTGTCGGCGGCAACTTATTCTCAATTAAGATAGCTATCAAATAAAATCTTAACGAACCAGTTTCCATTCTGAGTAAACTTTTTCTGTATGTATCAAATATTTTGTGTAAACCATCTCTCTTAATTGAAAGGTTTTTTGAACAAATTAAAGTAATGCCATTCTAAATTATCTGATAAGTTTAAAACTCCGTTTACATTTCTTTTGAATTATATAAAAATAAAAGTGGATTTATTTGAAATCTTATCTGAAATTTTTAACTGTTAACATGTCACATGATAAAATTTATTTCTTATTCTTGAGGTAAATGTTAAACAAACAGATGGAAATGGCTGATTGCCGCAACTGCGAAATGCTAAGGTTTTGTTAGTATTGTTTGATGTCCTTGTACAGCTGTCATCACATATTCTCACACTTAAGCGAATTCAACACATCCCATACCTGTTGTACATCTTCGACCTTGCAACGCCAAGCATTTTGGTCATACTTTGAATGAAATTTGGCTCTTAAAGATTCTTGATATATTACTGAAAAATTTATAGCAACAAATCTTAAAAATCTTAACAACGATGTCGAAGTTGAAAACACATCGCGTCGTACTCCAAAGATCGTAACCAGTTTGCTAAATATAAATAATTCACGACTCTCGGCAACTTTTATAGAACAACAAATAGGCTTTGCGTTCTTTTTGCATAAGTCTGTTTTGGAGGAAAGCTTTCAAAAAAGAGTAGATTTTAGAAATTTTATTGGAAAAGAAAGTTTATAACGCAGGCTTTAAAAACATCTAGTGATAATGGTATAACACACTATTGGAGCTACGGTGATCGTTTTGCATTTAGCCTTGGTCGTTTCTGTAATATTTTTTCTTCAAGTTGAGCTGTTAGAAATAAGAAAAGAATTAAGAACAATTTAAAGCTGAAATCATGAAAAAACTTAAAAGAAAAACGATCCTAGGAAATATTAAATCGTTCTTATGAAAAAACTCGTAAATATTTTATGACTCCCATCAACTTGTAAGGAGTAACAAATGCAATATCTGCTTCATTTTTGAAAAGGTCTGTTTTGGACGAAAGCTTTAAAAAAAGCTGACAAGATTTTATAGATTTTACAAGAAAAGAAAGTTTAAAAGGTGGACTTTAAAAAACGTCTGGTGATATTCATAAACTGACACAGCCTTGTGACCTTAAAAACCAAAACTAATTTTAACAACACAAAACAAGTGTCAAAATTCAGTGCATAAAAAGTTAACATGCCGTTTAGTTTTGTAAAAACGCATACGAATTTGTTCACAAAATCAGCTCTCACAACCGGTACGAAATAACGAATATTTAGGTACATTAATTAATGGTACGAAAAATTTTCTTGTACTTGCCTTGCATCAAAGCATTCTTACAAACATTACACTACAAAAAATAACACATACAAACAGTGTTCTTTAACATCTTTAAAACAACACAAAGATACAAACACAACATAAGAAATTTGTATTCTTTTTGTTTCATTGGTGGGCAGACCAGCGTACGTAAACGCAAGTCCGCCAAACTATCAAAAATTATGCACCGCGTACCCACGAATGGGCTCCACGCAGAAACGACCTGGTCTAAGTGCAATGATTAGGTCGGTCTCTGGGAGTACAGCCTTACTGATCACAGTACTCCAGTGCATTGTTAGTATGAACTGTGGTTCCGTAATTTGCGCCATTTATAGGCAAAAGGCGGGAACCGTATGCCGCATTCACCGTTGACACAGTTTTATCAACCAATGGCGTGAATGCTCGGAAAACTTTAATAACTTAGTGGAGTTGGTATATTGACAAACATGTTTCTAGCTACAAAGAATCCCTGCTAAAAGATCATTTTTGTTTTTCTTTTATTAAACAAAAGGTTAATTTACGCCTTCTGTTTGTGCTTCGAAGCATTGTCAATAATTTATTGTTGTGAATAGTTTCAACCCAACTGAATTTTCTAAAACTAGTTTATAATTTTGTGTTATCCTTGTGTCGATATAGCAAAAGTAAAGTTATCAAATTTTACACCCCCGTTTGTTCAGTTCTAAAAAATATTTAATGATGCGTACAAAAAACTTCATTCTTTTAGAACCACAGTTGATTTGCAGACTAAGTTGTACAAATGCTATGCGTGGCTTTGTCACAGCAGGTTATTAAATAAAGCTTTTAAGTATTTTAATTGTTTAGTCACCATCAGAACAATTGCTCTGTGTTTCTTTTTAACCATTTAAATTCCTTATACATAACTGAAACAAATTGTTGTTATTTAACAATAACCACAGCCACATGCAGATTTTCTCTGTTTCCCAAAACTTATCAAGCAAAGCAATTTCTTCACAACAAAACTTTACAGACTTTAAAAACTTTACTTCTACAAGAATGAAGTGTTATTTAGCACTTTTATCTTTAAAAAAAATAGAACTCTAAGAATGATTTTGAACACTTTATAGAACTGTGAAGTATCAGTGAAGCTAGCTGCGAGTAATCTCAAAATACTGATATTTTTTGAACCCTCTGATGTAATTTCCAAATTTTATCGGGAACTCTCGACTTAATAGTGGCAATCACAGCGCTCTTTCATCAAAAATTCTCATCGTATTGCTTCCTAAAAAATAAAACCTATTTTTTATATTGAAGAAGGTTGTAAACTAAGCGAGCAAATTGTACAATGCCTACTAAAAAACTAACAAAAATTACACTTGGTCATCTTATAGTTTCCAAATCCCTATTTTAGCACCAAAAAAACCGAGAAACTAATTATTTTTTCTTCTGGATTAGAAAACTGCTTTGATTGAGAAACTGAGGGACACTTTGCTGTTTATTTTCCTCACACTGTGTTGCATGTTTCATTACTGAAAACGAAATTCAAGAGCTCAACTCTTATTGAATAGACTTTACTCAAGTTTCTTTAAAACTTCACTCGTCTGACAGTTGCAAATATTGCGTATGCCGGACTAAAAAATATCAAGTGAGATTTCATTGCAAATTTTTAAAATGCTGAAATTGCTAGTTGTTTTGACTACAAAGACAAACTTTCGAAGCGTCAACTCAGAACAAGGGTCTTGACAAAAATATCAACACATGCAGATAGCTAAACAAAGAATACAGTTGAAGTGGCGTTTTTATAGGTATTCACCTTTGGCAAAATATTTTATTGTAGCCATAGGAACGGGTACCACTATCACAGTGGAAGCTAATACATTTTGCAGTCCATTTATTAAAGTGCAATCTCTAAACAGAGCTGTTTCCTCAGGTTTTCAAAGAACTCGGCCATGCAAACTTAATAATCATTTACACTGCGTAATTACGGATGGGCTTTACGCAGGAACGATTTTGTCTAAGTGCAATGACTAGGTCGGTCTCTGGGAGTACTGCCTTACTGATCACAGTACTCCAGTGCATTGTTAGTATAGTTTGTGTTGCCGTTGTTTTCTCAAAAGTTTGGAACCGTACGTCGCGTTCACCGATAATGCCGCTTTATCAGCCGATAGCTCAAGAGCTCGGATAACTTTAATAACCTATAGTAATGTTTGTTATGGACAAACAAGTTTCTAGCTCAAAGAACTCCTGCTAAACTGAGATTTTTTTTCTCTGATTAAAGAAAAGATTTACTTACGCCCTATGTTGTCCTTCGAAGCATTGTCAATAATTTATTGTTTTAGTAAAACTGGAAATACAAAGACAACTTGCAGGTTTTATTCATATACTGAAAACACACTTAGAAATTATGTTACTAAATACCAGAGCCCATAAATAGAAAGTCTTAGGTTGGTAAAAACGTATATATGGAAAAGCATTGAACCGCTGTCCAACTGAGCCGACGCACGTTTATATAGTATCCTTATAATCAAGACTTTGTGGGGTCTTTCTTTGAAATTGTTAGCTTCTTTTAAAAAATTAAATTAAAAGCTGCAGGTATGGCTTATTATGTATGTTTGTCTGCAAAAATGAAATTGTGAAATTATTCTCTAATGTTCTCGAAACACACAACGTTTGCTGGCTCTGTCACAGTTTTTTATACGTCATTCACAAAAGCTCTGATTAATTTCGTCACCTGTACAGAGCTTGATTTGCCCAGAGCTTCTATAATCCAACTTATACTGATCTTCTAATGACGCACTCCCTTCAAACAATTTTATGATTATTTTCCGATATTTTACAGAGAAAGTTCAAAGGAAGATCGAGAAACGGTTGAATGAGCAAAACCACTCCAAAGTCCTGACTTCTTGTTAGTTTTGCTCGGGCTTTTTCCTGTTTGCTGTCAACAACTTTACATACCAGATTATTTTCAACCAGAAAATGTTGTTTATTTTTGTAAATAAAAGAAAGTTACTCGAGTAAACATTATCTTAAGACACAAATTTAAACGAAACTTATTTAAGAAAACCAAATACTGAGACTGCTTGAGTTTTCTTAGGTTAAAGATTATAAATAGTGATAAAAACGTTATTCAATCGGAGAAAGACATTTTTGACTATTTGTTTTAAAATCAGAGAAGTAAAGCATATAGCTATTTTATACAGAGTCAATTCCTTAAAGCTAAACTGAAGACGATGTTGTTTTTACATTTAAGATTACCACTAATTTTTTCAGATAAAATCTTAATTAAACACGGTTTTAATTCTATAACATTCTTTTTCACTGCATATCTTTCGTTTTATGAAAACTAGCTCAATTTCTTAAATGAAAAACCTTTTGAACAAATTAATTTTGTATCATTCTAATTTGTTCGATAGGATAAACTGAATACCTTCGCATTTCTTTTGATTTAAACAAAAACAAAACAATAGTCAAATTATTTGAATTGTTTTCTGAATTCTTAAAGCTTGTTAAGTTTTAGTTCTTATTCTTAAGATAAATGTTAAACAAACAGATGGAAATGGTTGATTGCCACAACTTCAAACTGCTAAGGTTTTGTTTGCATTGTTTTATTGGTCCTTCCGCTGCCGTCATCGCATACGACTTAAGTACACGGCCTATATATTCTTGTTGTCTATCTTTGAGTTTGCTACGCCAGACATTTTTGCTCAAGCATTGATAAAAAAAAAATGGCTCTTAAAGGTCCTTGAAAAATTACTGAAGACTTTATTGCTACAAATTAAACTTTAATGCAACAACGTCGAATTTGAATACATTGATGGTGTCGCTGTTCAAAGATCGCAATGTTTGTTGTATGTAAATGATTCATGACTTCCACCAATATTGTAAGGAATTATAACTACAAAGGCTTTGTGTTATTTTTGCAAAAGTCTGTTTCGGAAAAAGCATTTAAAAAGACCACGCAGATTTTATAAATTTTATAGCAAAAAAGGTCTACAATGTAGACTTTAAAAAGTTCAATGGTGATACCTATAAAACATCATACTGTGATCTCAAATATAAAACTAATTTGAATAGCACAAACAAGTGTCAAAAATTAGTGTATAAAAAGTTAACTTGCCGATTAGTATTGTAAAAACAGATACGAATTTTGTTCACAAAATCAGTTCTCAAAACGAGTAAGAAATAATTAATATTTACTATATTACATTTATTTAATGATGCGAATTTATGTTAATTTATACGTTCCATAATTCACACAAAACATTCTTACAAACATTACACTACAATAATTTACACATACAAACAGTGTTCTTTAACATCTTTAAGACAACACAAAGATACAAACACAGCATAAGAAATTTGTATTGGTTTTGTTTCATTGGTGGGCAGACCAGCGTAAACGCAAGTCCGCCCAACTATCAAAAATTATGCACCGCGTACCCACGAATGGGCTCCACGCAGAAACAACCTGGTCTAAGTGCAATGATTAGGTCGTTCTCTGGGAGTACTGCCTTACTGATCACAGTACTCCAGTGCATTGTTAGTATGGCTTGTGGTTTCGTTGTTTTTGCCATTTATAGGCAAAAGGCGGGAACCGTAAGCCGCGTTTACCGTTAACGCGGTTTTATCAACCAATAGCGTGAGAGAAGTTTGTATATTGACAAACAAGTTTCTAGCTACAAAGAATCCCTGCTAAAAGATCATTTTTGTTTTTCTTTTATTAAACAAAAGGTTGATTTACGCCTTCTGTTTGTGCTTGGAAGCTTTGTCAATAATTTATCGTTGTGAATAGTTCAGTGCAACTGGATTTTCTAAAATAGTTTTTAAACTTTGTGATTTCTTGTGACTGCAAAGCAGAAGAATTGAAATATTTGCTGTAGCGTACAAAAAACTTCATTCTTTCAGAACTGCAGTTGATTTACAGACTAAGTTGTACAAATTCTATTCGTTGCTTTATCACAACTGATTGTCAAATAAAGGTCTAAATTTGTCAATTGGTTCGAAGCCCTTAAAAAATTAGAATTGAAAAAATTAAATAATTTAATCTAACCACTGCCGCAGTTTTTCACTATTTTCCGAAACATATCCATCAAAACAAAAATTCGCATTCAAACCTCAGACCTCAAAAACTTCAATTTTTAAAGCATGAAATTTAACACTTCTATTTTCCAAAAAATGAATCTAGAAAAAAAATAAATTTGTAAATGAGATTTTAGAACACTTCATAGAAAGGTCTGAAGCTTTGATACATTGAGCTTTGAAGCTCAGTGATATCTCTTAACAGTTTCTGAAGTTTATAGAGAAAATTCAGTTTGATTGTGGTAATCAAGGTGCTTTTTATCAAATTTTTCTATTTTCTAGTTAAATAATTTTTCTTTTAATCTAAAGGTTGTGAACTAAGCTTACGATTATATTGAGCGATTCCGAATGAAAAACAAACCATTTCAAACAGAAACTTTAGCATTTTCAAGTGTTCTTTTCATAGCCGAAAATTTTCATTATTTTTATCCATTTACTTTGACTGAAAGACACATTGAGATAAACAAGCTTCCAGTAGTCGTTAAATCAACGTGTTTTTAGTTGCTAGGAAACTGGGAAGCCGCCTATTCTAAACATAGCGCAATCTTCAGATGACACTAGTAACGAACATGTGTTACACCCGATCAGCGGTTCAAACCATTCTGTATCGAGAGTCGATTTAGTTAATACTAAATAATAGTACTTTGATACACGCGATACACATACGATGAAAGCAGGAGCCCATAAGTAGGAGCGAACAATTTCCATGTTCTAGTGTCACGACGTTTTTACGAACGGCTATATTCTTAGTTTAGTTTTCGTGAATGCAAACCAATCACATGCGTCCATACTGATCAATAGCGTTACTATCAATTTGTATGAATTGTCTGATTTCTCCGGGACAGGAACTGTTATTGAAATTTCCCGATGAAAGCGATCTAAAAATCAGTTCGTGAAAACGCAGTGACATAGGTCTATTATGGAAGTTTCTGGCTCCTAATTATGTGCACCTGGCTAAAATGTATTTTATGGGCTATTGAAATGTACTCTAAATGCATTCACTGTACCACTGATTTACTCTTCTACCTTTACAGTAACAATGCAAGTACATTAAAGACCGTTAATATGAGAAAATAGTCAACTATAGTGCACACGCAGCTCTCTCATATTATAACTATTTTCATCACTTTGCTTTTACCTAAAACGCATATTTAAATCTCTCTCGCAATCTAACCATTTTACACTCTTTTTTTATAAGAACTTCTTTATGAGAACATGAGGCTGAAAATCGCCAAAAATTTAAGTTCATGTTAAGAACATTCTGAGGCTGACAAAAGGTGAAGAACATTTATTTATGGTGAAATAATTCATACAGTGTTATTGAAAAATTTGCTTGGGCTTACTGACTAAAGTTTGTAGATAACAATTTTCTTTCGCACCAGCAACTGTATTTTAAAATTCGATTCAGTACAAAGTACAATGTACAAATCAATGTATACAGAAAAGTACCAAGTACGGTATACATGTATTATTGATATTGTCTAAAATCAGTAAATAAAGATATTTTATCAACATGTTCAAGAACATTTGAGGCTAATAAACCAAAAATAATTAAGAACGTTCAGTATCAGTCAAAAAATTCGTCGTTGTTATCAAATGAAAAGAGTTTATTCAGGTGTTCAACTCCATTATCACTTGAAAACGTTGCGTAAGACGGAACTGATAATTTCGAGCTTTCATCAGCGACTTTGAAAAATGCAAAACTCGTTCGTTGTTATGACGAAACAGCTGTTTTTTACACCAGGACAATAGTTAAGCATTTCAACCTTGAGTTCACTTAGACAAACATTTTACAATAATAATAATAAGCATTTATATGGCGCACGTTCAACTGAAGTTTTCAAATGCGCCTTACAATTTCAACATTTTATAACATTAAAAATGAATGAATAAACAAAATTATAATAATAATAATAATAATATTACTAATAATATAAGTATAATTTTAAAAATTTTCATGATAAAACCAAGGTTATATAAAAGCTTGATTGAATAAATAAGTTTTAAGATTCTTTTTAAAAATATCTATATTTATAATGTTTCTTTGGTAAAGAGGAAGACTGTTCCAAAGATTTGGTGCAGAAGCTGAAAATGCTGTGTCACCAAGAGTAGGATAAGTTTTAACAGAAGGAGGCATAAGTAACAGTTCATTTAAACACTGACTTTTAATCAATAACACTCTATGAATTACTTCAGAAGTAACAAATTTTCCCCCAGAAGTTAGGGTTAAATTATAAAGGATTATATGACTTAGGAATCTGAAATAGTGGCCGTTGGCCGTATTAACGGGAGACCGCATTAACGGTGTTTATCGATAAGAAAATGTATGGCCATTTTGCCTGACCGAAAAACGGTGACCGTAATAATGAGGTGACCGTATTAACGGGGTTTATCGATAAGAAAATGAATGGCCATTTTGCCTGACCGAAAAACAGTGACCGTAATAATAAGGTGACCGTATTAACGGGGTTTATCGATAAGAAAATGAATGGCCATTTTGCCTGAGGAAAAACAGTGGCCGTAATATAGAGGAGACCGTATTAACGGGGTTTATCGATAAGAAAATGTATGGCCATTTTGCCTGACCGAAAAACAGTGACCGTAATTATGAGTTGACCGTATTAACGGGGTTTATCGATAAGAAAACGTATAGCCATTTTGCCTGAGGAAAAACAGTGGCCGTAATATGGAGGAGACCGCATTAACGGGGTTTATCGATAAGAGAATGTATGGCCATTTTGAATGACCGAAAAACAGTGGCCGTAATATTGAGGTTACCGTATTAACGGGGTAGCTGTAAGGCGGGGTTCCACTGTAACTGGATAAGTTTACACCTTAAAAAATTGAATTTTTAAGTCAAACATTACTGATTGAGTTCTTCGTCAGAGATGTGCAGACCATTAATCAGTGCAACAAAGAGAAAGACGATTCAACCCTCGCCATCTTTTTTGTAACCATTGCAATATCACGTATAATAAACGAATGTTAACTAATACTGGCTATGTCAGTAATCGGACTATCAAAGGCCTGATGGCCTGTTAATTCTGCAGATCTTTGAGTAATTGGGCCGTTTCAGTTCAGTTTTCAAACATTGGACAAGCCGCTATCAGGAATTAAATGCACCACGTACCTTCGGGAAGGCTAAACGCCGAAACGAACTAAAACCTATACAATGACTTAGGTCGGTTTCTGAGAAAATTTCCTTGTCGATCACAGTACCCCAGTGCAGTGTTAGTATGACCAAGGCGAGAACCGTACGCCGCGTTCACCGTTAACACGGTTTTATCAACCGATGGCGTGACAGCTCGGGAAATTTTAATAACTTGGAGTTAGTTATCGACAAACAAGTTTCCAGCTACAAAGAATCTCTACAAAATTGAGATAGTTTTCCTCAGATTAAAGAAAAGTTCACTTACGCCTTCTGCTTTTGCTTGGAAGCTTTGTCAATAATTTCTTGTTGTGAATAGTTTCAGGGCAACTGGATTTTCTAAAACTAGTTCTTAACTTTGTGATTTACCATTTTAGGTCTAACGAATTCAATATATAGACCTTTGCTCCCGCAGACTCGAAATTATTGATATTGTTCTGATAAAGTAAAATCATTTCTCTGGAGCCCGGCGTCGGAAATATTGTTTATCTTATGTCTAAGTTTTAGCAATCCTTTATCAAGTTCGCAGGCGACTTAGATTTCCCACTAGGTTTTCTGTCTTATCAGTATGTTAACCAGTGCATTTCTGAAATTGGTTTTTGGATGGAAAATTGTAATATATAGTCTTAATCTCTCACGCATTATACGCAACCTTTTACTCTCATTTATTCAGATGCTAGGGCCAATGCATGTGGAGGTTACACACTTAGCGCAGACTGAACGTAATTGGAATTGCTTTACCAAACTTTTAACTCAATGACAATGGAAATTGACTCCAATAGTAATGCTAGGGAAAAGTTGGCTATTTTGTATTGTTTGAAATCCTTTGAATCCCGTATATCGGGCAAAACGGTCAACATTTTTACTGATAACAGAAATGCGTCTATAATTACAGCAAGAGGTAGTAATTATATTCGTTTGCACTTGTTAGCGCTTAACATTTTTAGGTTTTGTTCTTTACATAATATCTCCCTTGAGAGAGAATGGATACCCAGTTCTTTAAATAATGCGATTTAGTTAGTCGTATTGTCGATTTTGATGATTGACCTCTCTCCAGCGACTTCTTACTGCACATCAACTCTTTCTTCGGACCTTTTCACGTAGATCGCTTCGCCTCTTCGCAAACAGCTAAGTGTATTAGGTTCCATTATATGTTTTGGAGCCCTGGATGTGAATGCGTGTGACACATTTTTTGTGTCTTGGGAAGGCGTGAACAACTTGCTCGTTCCACCTATAAATCTTGTCGAACGTGCCGTTAGTCATCTGGAAGCTTGCCATGCAGGGAGAGTTTTAGTTGTTCCCAACTGGCAATCAGTATTCTATTGGCCTTTTCTTTTTTCATTTTATGCTCTAAGTTCTCTGTTTGTCCTCTGTTTCCCGCATTTTTGATTCTTCTCACCTCAGGTTTTCCACAATTGTTGGTTCTTATTTTTTTGGCTTTAGCTTTAGATATTTATCTTGACGCAACTTAGTTTTCTCGCTGACATGAATGGCCTTATGTAATTTATGTATTTTCATAGACTAAATTTGTGATCACGTGGTTATAGTACTTTTAAAGGATCCAACACGTCCATAAGCATTAGAAATGTGTTACCCGCGTTTTGGGCTTTAATTTATCATTTTTCTTAGGGTCTTTGATATTTATAGTTTGCTGTTATACGAATTTGTTTGGCCCTGCGTACACGTGGCACTGACACACGCCTGTATAGGACTTGACTTAATCACCCTGCATTGGGTATGAATGTATCACCCTGCATAGGATACCAATGTTTCACTCTGTACAGGGTATAAATGTATTTTCCTGCATAGGGTATCAACGTATCACCCTGCATAGGATATCAGTGTTTCACCCTGCACAGGGTATCAACGTATCACCCTGCATAGGGTATCAACGTATCACCCTGCATAGGGTATCAGTGTTTCATCCTGCATAGGGTATCAATGTTCCACCCTGCCAAAGCGTTTAATGTATTTTCTGTATAGGGTACCAATTCATTATCCTTGTATAGTTATGAAGTTATATCATGCATAGGGCAGGAGTTTTTCACCATACATAGGGTAAAAAAAAATCATTATCCGACTTTTGCTGTAAATAGTTTATATTGCACAGGGCACGAATGTAACACCCTGAATAGGTTAAAAATGCCTAACAACGTCTGAAATGCGGGTTATCAACTTAAATACAATCAGGATCTTTATCGTCAGCCATCCAGCAATGTTATTACAGCTTGCAACTTTCTCATAATACATACGCGGTTAACAATCCGTGTCATAGTACCTTTTCAAGATCTATTTTTGACGGAGGGAAAAGACTATCAGGTAAGCCGAAACCTCGAACTAGGATCTCAATATTACCAGTTCATTTACATAAGTTAGTTTCTACTTTTGCATCAGAAAACTCAATGTTAGTTCATAATAGAGATGTGTGTTTTTGCCTCATTTCTTTTTCTTGATATCAGAGATGTGTGTTTTTGCCTCATTAATTTTTCTTGATATCAGAGATGTGTGTTTTTGCCTCATTTCTTTTTCGAGATTCCTGAATTTTGACGAAACAAGTCGCCTCAGATTGTATGACATTTAGCGGCATGATTCTTACTTTACTCCTAATATAATTAGTGGTGAAACCGATCTGCTGCTTAAGAAAAGAAATATTCGATTAATTTCCAAAGCAGGCAATGCCACTTGTCCTTGCAACATGCTTGTTAGATATTCTAGATTAGTCAATAGATCTTTTTCATCCACTGAGTTCGTCTTTCAAAATGTTTCCTACGGCAAAACCAAGGGTCACATGCTCCGTCCTGGTACACAGATATCCTATACAAGTGCTAGGGAATCTATTATCTTTAAATTTAAAGTTATTAATTACTATAAAAGAACACACATGATTCCCTGCGACTCTGAGTTTCGTGCGTTAAGCACTCATCAGGCAGATTTAAGTTATGGTTTTTCTGCAGATGCAGTTGGTTTGCATTTACTAAGAATAGGCGGCGTTAAATACCGCGGCAGGTGGAGTTCAGATTCAGCTAAGGTTCTTTATTGTTGCTTAAACGTAGATAAGCAGTTGTTACCATCATCTTCACTGGGGTTGTAGTTATCCCCACATTTTGTTCCATCATCACCTTTGTTTTCTTGATGCAGCTGGAACTCGTCTCACCTACACCGTTGTACGTTCATGTAGAATATACAATATAAACATTTTCTGTGCGGCGGAACGAAGAGACAGAGGACAAAACAGTGTATTCAGATTGTTATTATCCGGTGTCATTGTGCTTGAAATGTTAAAGCAAGAGAATTTTTTTTACCATTACTAGATAATAGCTAATAAATATTACCGGTTGCCATGTATTTTATTTTTACATCTAAAGTTACACTTACACCCACATCTACATCTACATCTACATCTAAATTTACATCTACATTTACATCTACATTTACATCTACATTTACACCTACACCCACACCCACATCTACACCTACATCTACATCTACATTTACATCTACATTTACATTTAAATCTACATTTACACCTACACCTACACCCACACCTACATCTACCTCTACACGTACATTTACACCTACACCTACACCCACATCTACATCTACATTTACATCTACACCTACACTTACATCTACACTTACATCTACAACTTCATCTACATCTGCATCATCATATACATTTACATCTACACCTACATTTACATTTACATCTACATTTACATCTACACCTACACCCACATCTACACTTACATCTACAACTTCATCTACATCTACCGATCTACACCTACACCTACATCTACACCTTTATCTACTGGCAACTACATCTACATTTACATCTACGAATACATCTACACCTACATCTACACCTACATATAGTTCAAATAAAATTATTATGTTGTTTTTTATCACAGAAAACATAAGTGTTGCATGTCGTATATTTAAACTCATAAACAATAATATTTTAGCAGAAGAGAAACATCTGAATGCAATTCATTTTTGTCCAACCGAGGAACAACAAACGTATTATTAAAAGGACTTAATGATTTTTCAGTTGTTTTGACTTTTTGCAAAATATTTGTCAAGGCCCATAATTAAACATTTAAACTGGGCCTGAATTTAAAAAATTGATTTTCAGATGCGACCATCTGCTTATTTTCTTCAACAAGTTAGTTCAAGCGCATTATTGTTGGATGTGTTTTATACCGCTCTGGTTGTCTGTAACATTTTAAATTTGTATCTTTTGTCTTTGAAAGAAAATGAAAATGTCATTCCTTGTTTGAAAACAGACAAATATTTTTCTATTGTTAGTAAAAATGAAACCCCAGTTTATATCCGTAAGTTTCCTAGTGTGAAAATAGTATATTTTAGGAAAAGCAATCTCACAAGACAAAACCCTTCACATAGTTTGAGTCCATGTAATCAATAAACACAAGAAATTGTGAAAATCCTTACATAATTTTTTTATCCTCACTTAAATAACTTAAAATCAAACTAAAAGCAAAATGGCTAGATTTCGAAGAAAACTTCAAAATAAATCTTATCAGAACATATGAAACTTGTAGATTAATGAACTCCAATTATTTTTTTTAAAAAAATGTTTAGCCAGCTGTTGTATGATATCTGTTTTTGGTTTAATAACTGTAACCTTTTCCCAAAAACTTTGAATTCATTTTTTTTCTTATACAAAAGTTTTTCAGTCTCTAAATATTGTAAACCTGCAGTCAATAAAATATTTTTTCACTGCAATATTGTTAATATAATGTTATGTACCACTAACCAGTTCAAGAACAAAAAAACACCTGTTTTTAACCTTTGGCAAAACCTTCATCCCTATTGAAATTGTTTCAAATTGCTATGATACAATAGCTAAACTTCCACAGACATTACCTGAGAAAGCAAAGTACTCGTATGAAAACATAAACCTAAACAGAGCTTACAAAAGATTAATGAACGCATGCTCAGATTGAATAATTGATTCAGATACTGGTCTTCCCTGGCATGACAAAACTCGTTAATACTGAGCGGTAGGAAAGCAATTACAAGCTCCCACAAGAAGCTAAGCCCTGAAAACCTATAAAAGGCCTGGCTCCGTTGCTTTGCTTTCATACTTACAGGGCACGGACGAACTGTGATCCGTAAGGCAGTTGTCCCAGAGCAAGGCTCTTATTGCACTCAGAGGGCTCAACTCTGCGTGTTTCCCAGAATCTGGGTGCGCGGTGTACAATTTTTGATAGTCTGGGTAGACCTGCGTTCGCGCTAGTTTACCCACTAACAAAAACGAAAATCCGAATTTAAATCCTTCTCTTGCAATCGGTGTACATCTTAGGTACAGTTATCCCAATAAAAATTGGTTTAAAAACAGTGCAAAATCGTGTGCAACAAATCCACTTGCCGGCCGGTTGAATCAGACGATCGTGATCTGTCAAAAATAATTTGGAAATGAAATATTTTTGTCAATAAAACCTTATAAAGTTAGTGAAGGTTTGGTCTTGTTTATACCGCAATATTTCGACCAGCGAATACCATTCTTCATTACGTTAAGGCTGATGAAAAAAAACACAGCCTGGAGAAGCAGTGGTAATCGCAAGTTGAAATGTTGTATAAACAGCATAAACCTGGCTCGCGTTGTACGCTCAGTTATAGTAAGTCTTTTTATAAAGATATTTAGTTTATCATCACTGTCTGTTTGCTTTTTCGCCTCGTATTTATGGTTTTGATGAATTGCATAAATATTTTTGTGCAAAAATAAAATGTTTCTATTTTTCTTTGAGTACTTTTACGAATATATTGTCATAAAAAACAAAATCTAATCAAAGACATGAATTGTCAACATTATGCATACACTTTTCTAACAACTTAGGTCGCATTACGTTAAACTGTTTGACGTATTCAGGTTTCTCAGTGATCTTTGTCGATGAGAAACATTTTGTATTTCATTCTTCACTTTTCTCTGAAATTTGTTTTTGATACTAATATATCTAATAACAAAGCTGAATTCATCAGCAGTCGGTTAAGAGAAAAAGCTCCTGTCTCAGTTCTGACCGAAAGGTGTACACGATGAACTGTTTTTTAAAAAACGAGACTATTAAGTTTGGCGGAATATCAAAAGCATCTTAAAAACAAGCCCGGGCTGAATCTGAAAAAAGTAAAAATCTTTCTAATTGAAACTTTACTGAATCTTGTAATTTACGTTCGCAATGTGTACAGTTAAAACACAAAACTATCGTTTAACATTTAGTATATCTACTATTGACCAAAGAAAACACGTGTTCCGCATGTAATACTAAAAGTTCACCTTTATCTTCTTCGTTTCAAACCGCTCGCAGAAATGGGAGCAAATTACGAACAAATTGAGGCTGAAATAGCCAAAAAATTAGGAACAATTTGCCTCGGCAAAGTTTACTTGTTCTTCTGAAATAATTGCGTAGTTTGTAAAAAACGTCATTCAAGTACTTTCAAATTGTGCTTCTTCCAAAACACAGGCTTATAACAAAATATGTTTTACTTAGGACTGTAGAGGTTGTATGACAGAATATATTGCCAGCGAAGAACTTTCACGGGGCAGGCATTTGCTTGGTGGAAGGAAATAGTTATTTAACTTTAAACAACTAAACAAAAGGCGTGAATCATGATTTATGCATGAAGAGTGTTCCAGTTTATGACAAAGTCTGACAAACCTAAACAGTTGTCATTCATTCCGAGCTTAAACACAAAATATTTGCTAATATATGAAGAAAATAAAAATAAAAGCCAATAAAAAAAGTTTGCCACACAGGCGGCATACCGAAAAACATAGTATGTTCAACTGTTGTTAATGATCCATAAAACACGAGACAGTCAATCTGTGGTAGTTTTGAAAAGGTGGTGTTAAATTGTTTCGCCAATCTAAACTTGAAAACCTTTACTTTACAACACACAAAAAATAACACATCTTTCATGGTGGCGTTAGCCTTAAGCATGGCCGGACTTAATTCAATCAATTTTACAGCGAAACTTTGTTTTTAAACAAACACAGTTTGACTGAAAAATCAATCACACACACAACTGCACCCAGGCCAGAACAACTTTAATAGCTACGACTTTAAGTTATTCAGAAATATTATTTAACCCTATTTTGAACAGCAAGGTAACAAAACGATAATTATTTATGCTGCATTTTGAAGACACGTGCTTACTAGGTCGATGGCTAAACACGGCCCAATTTTATTGTCCACACTCCACAAAATAGAACCTTCCATATAAGACCAAAATAACTAAAATTTTGTCTCAGTAGAGCTTCGCAACAAAGTTTCTTGTAATAAAAATGTTAAACACATAACACTTTCATCATACAGAAATATTTCCGTATTCTAAGCAAATCTGGTGGTTAAAGTTTTTATTATGGCCTTATAAAGTCAAATGTAAGAAGTATATTGCTTAGTTTGAATGTTTTGATTTTGGCGTCCGCGAAAAAAAAACTATCTTCCTAAATTATCTCATTGACAAGATTATGAAGGTTTGAACTTTAAATTGTCGAACTAACCGACTGCAACTAAAATATGAATTTTGAAAATAAAGATTGATAATGTATGCTAATGAAAAGGCAAACTTCTCCAACAAAAATGGCTTCTTCGATGCTATCCGTTTGCTTAATGAAACATCTTAGCTTTTAGATACTTTTTGCCTTTTGTTATGGAATACTATAAAGTAACAACCACGCGAAAATATATTCAAGAGGACAATTATAGAAAATTTCTCTTGTACATACGTGTTACCCGACTGAACAAAAGGGATTAGCTTTGGAATAAATTCCCGAATTCTCTCTGCATGCAGTAAAACTTTGTTGCCTTTACTGAGTCCGGTAGATACTGAGAATGATCACCGCCACGTTTCGCAAATAAACAGCGATTTTGTTTCAAACTTGATGGTTTTATCAATACTAAAACTAAAATATCTATAGCCAGTTGTACATCAGCTAGATTAGTCAGTCATCGACTGCCTGAGGTAGTCTTTGCCTATTTGGAAGTAAAGTCACCGGAAAACCGTGCGAAAATAAAATGGTGCAAATGTGATGTCCAAAAAACAGGAAGCTTAAACCTCAACAAGAAATAGTTTGTCCTAACCCGAATATGGCATATCATTTGCCAGAAACGGAAGTTTTCAGCGTCAGTAGCTGATTTTAGTCTTTTCACTTTCAGTGTCTTTTGGAAGAGGAATTAGAATTTGAAGAGCCGAGAGAAAAAAAAATAACAGAGAGTGAGGGAGCTGTACGTGAACAAATTTCAACATTGTAAGGGTATTTCACAAGAGCCCTCTATCATGCTCCATACTTGTTTTTTCTTGATAGAATAGCGTGACAGAAACAACTTTGAGTCAGGTTGTCGTAGTGGTCATCACTCGCGCTTCCCCGCTTCTACTACCCGGGATCGACTCCCTGGGTCCGCATGTGGACGGAGGTGTGTCCATCTAAATCTGATTCCTAGGGATTTTCTCCAGGTACTCCAGTTTTCCTCCCCCCTTGACGCTGTGCTCCGAGGCACACATGGTCAGCGAGGTCACGCAGCCAGAGGCGTCTATATATGCTTTTGGTCCGATCTCGTTGAGCTGCGCTATCTCCGTACGTTGAGGCGGTGACGAGTGCGAGTCTTTCTTTTCTTTTTTTCTTTGAAACATCGTACAAATACTGATATACGTTTTACAACGTAATGAGTGTTATTACCAGACTTTTGGCGGTGCTCGTGCTAGGCCTGGGCACCCCCAGAATACCTAGCAAAAAAATCGAATTCCCGGTTCGACCGCCATTGCGAAAAAAAATTAGTTAGCTGCTTGTTGTGTTTGGGAATATAATATGGATTGGTTTCTTGCATATCTGCACATGTGTGAGTATAATACTTTTGTATATTTGAAAATAATTTTCAAGACATTTGTTTGGGTATTTTCTGTATTTGTAGCGAATCTCGCCTCGTGAATCACATCCCTGAACTGAAAGTTAATAAGCTAAGATCTTGAATGGCGGAGTAGTTATAAAAGGCCGATTCTGGGCCAAATCATTCCGAGCCAAAAAAAAATCTCTGAGCCGGAAATTTTCTGGGCCAAATCATTCGCGAGTCAAAAATATTTCTGAGCCGGAAAATTTCTGGGCCAAAAATCTAAAACTTCAAGGCATTGAAGATCCAAATTC